>JAATLQ010036201.1:0-23990 GCA_013421005.1 Heliconius erato x Heliconius himera | reverse complement strand
TCTTTGTATTTACATGATATTTCTTTCAAGATCGTTCTTTATCTCTGTGTTGAATTAATTACGACTTCTTTCAAATGACGATAACTTTTTTTTTAATGAACCGATTTTGATGAACTAAACTTTAGTATTTAAGTTGAGTTAAAACAAGACAATTAGTGAAATATTCAAGTAAATCGGTCCAGTACTTTCAGAGAAAAGTGTGGACAAAAATATGTCGACAGACGGACAGACAGACAGACAAGAAATTCAAAAAAAATCTTTTTGCTTTCTATTATTTTTTTTAAGTGTCCCTCTATCCATTTCAGTCAAAATTACTAAATGTACAGACAAAATATTTTTACTGTTTTATTATATATAGAGATTATAAAAATATAATTTTACTATTAATGAAGATGGTAAATTCACAAACTTTTGAAACTTCAAATTATTACCTTTTTAATAGCAATTATTTCAATCAAAGTAAAAACTTAAGAAGTTTGAAGACTTTTAAAGAAAAAAGTTTTTCTTTGGAAGTCTTCAAAGTTACAATGTAATAGAGTTTTTTTCAGGTAAATTGGTTTTAGCTTTAAAAATAAAAATTATAAATTTTATATTGTTATTGATATAATAAGGTTGAACACAAAATATAGACTTATACAAATATTAAATTATATTATTTGAAACAAATATATTAACAAAAATAACCTATGACTATGCAACGCTAAAGCCTGAAGTGGTCGGAAAGTCACGTAATCATTGGCATATTTAGAGATATTTTCTGAGAGGGCCTGGACTTTAACTCCGAGCAGATATGTTCGAGTAAATGTTGTTTTTTTCTCTAGGCAAATTTTCCGTTAGGCAAATTTTTTTGGGGTAGGCACCAGACTATTCTGGGATGGGCAATGACCATCCAGCCCTCCCCTCTTTCTACGCCCAGACTAATATTTTAAATGTAAATGTAAATTTGTTTGTTACGCCTTCACAGCAAAGCTACTCATCTGATTATCATGAAACTTTGTACATATATCCTTAGGAGTACTAGGATATATTTTTTATTTAAAAAACATATACTATCCTTTGACTGACTATAAAAAAAAAATAAGTTTAAGCGAGCGAAGCCGCGTGTGAGTTTATTCTACAAGTTATAAATAAAATTCTCATGCTTAGAGAAAACACTTTATATAAATAACCAAAAACAAAAAAAAAAATAATAAAAGTTTACATAAATTTAAATGAATATGTGAACTAGTAATAGTAAGTAGTAGTAGTTATAGTAGTAGTAGTAGTAGTAGTAGTAGTAGTAGTAGTAGTAGTAGTAGTAGTAGTAGTAGTAGTAGTAGTAGTTATAGTAGTAGTAGTAGTTATAGTAAGGTTAATTAGAATTAATTTTGTCCGTGAGTATATGCATTATTATTTCATTCCTATGCAAGTATCGGCCTGATTTCCCTCTGGATGTTCTATATGGCGTTGTATCGATTCTCATATTTTCCATCAATTGGATGATATTTTATCAAAATATTTTATTTTCGACGTGTGACGTAAAATGTACTGACAGAAGAATATTATTATGTAAATATTTGAAATGAAATTCTAATATTTTCGTTGATTTGATAAGATAAATAGACCTTGTTTATGCAAATCAATATAAACAAGGCTTGTTTGTCCTTTAAATCACAACAATAGGTCTGTATAAAATAATTCAACATCATAACGTAATATTTAGGTATTGTATGGCAAAAGAATAATAATAAAAGGCTGTTTTGAAAATGTTGTAAATATTTTTTTCTTCGTATTGCCGAAGATATATTTAAAAAAAAATAATAATAAAAAAGTGCAGTGCTTTTAGATTTTGGCGGAAATGGGGAACGGAGTGTCTTAACACTAGGTTTGCTTACTCTGCCACGTATGATATTTTTTTTATGAAACTATTAATACATACAACGTACCTAGTAGATCAGCTTCCTGTATTTCGCACGTATCAGGGTAGCGAGGAATTGAGTGCCAGAGCGAAGAAGTGAAAATATTCATAAACATATTTATTAACTTATTTTTTTGGTTATTTATTAATATTTACATTTTCCCTAGTTGAAGGATTGAACCCACAACCGTCGAGAAACAGTCACACCCTTGTTCGTTCGGAGTTCGGAGAGTTGGAAGAGTTGGGAGTGTTGGGAGAGTCGGGAGTTGCAATGTCAAATTACAATAAAATATACATATAATATACTATATATAAACCTTCCCTGAGAAATACTCTACATAATGGTGAAAACCGCATCAAGATCCCTTGGGTGGTTAAAAGAAGAAAACGTAGAAAGGCCAGACAGAGACGAAATGCGTTCTTATTTTATAATATATAGAGATAGAGATAGAGATAGAGATAGAGATAGAGATAGAGATAGAGATAGAGATAGAGATAGAGATAGAGATAGAGATAGAGATAGAGATAGAGATAGAGATAGAGATAGAGATAGAGATAGAGATAAATAAATATATCAAATTCTAATCTCTTATAATAAGTCAGTTATTTAATCATTACACTATTCATACTCAACACGCAATGCCTCCAGAATTCAGCAGAAAGTGGGGAACCGAGTGTCTTAACACTAGGTTCCCTCTGCCTACCCTGCAGTGTGCGGGATACAGCGTGATTTATTTAATTAAAATCTTATAATAGAACTATATATCAGAGCATACGTTAACATATATATTGTAGATTTTTTTTTTTTTTTTTTATGGAAAAGGACAAGGCAAACGAGCGTTCGGGTCACCTGATGGTAAAGTGATTACCGCCGCCCACGGCCCCGTGCAACACTAGAGGAGCTACAGGTGCGTTGCCGGCCTTTAAGGTGGAGATAGACGCGCTTTTTGAAGGTACCCATGTCATATCGACCTGGAAACACTGCCGCGGGTAGGCCATTCCACAGTTCCGTGGTGCGTGGAAGGAAGTTCCTACGAAACCGCACAGTAGTGGATTGCCATGTATCCAGGTGGTGTGGATGATATTTCAACTTATGGCGTACTGTGCGGTTAGAAAATTCGGCGGCAGGTAACTTGTAGATTTTGCTGACTCCTTCCGTTCAATATTTTTTTACATACTATGGGTAATTTAATATTGTAATAAATATACATTCAGAGGCCAATCGTGGCGCAGAGGCACAAAGTGTCTTTGCAAAACCGACTGGTTGTGGTTTCGATCCCACTCGAGGAAATGAAATATTTAGTTAAATTTATATTTTCATTTTCGTCGCTCCAGTGTCAACGCCAGTCAACACGCAATGCCTGCAGATTTCGGCGGAAAATGGGGAATAAAATGTCTGAACACTAGGGTGGGATACAGCGAGAAGCTAATAAAATAAAAAAATAATACCACACATTCACCTACGTAGAACTAAATTAGACATTCTATACTTGATAAAACAGAAAACTAATTTCGAAAAGTACTAAGATTCCATTTATTGTAATGGTACAGACAGACGCTCCAATCCTTTAATGGTGGTAGAGACATTATCTCAAAACGTCTAGTTTGAATGACAGTTTCGGAAACAATCCTTGTTCTTAGTGATATCCTTTGTTTATTAACAAATACTGGTAAAATTTTAATATCTAAATAGCAGAATGGAATGTGTTTTATTATGTGATTGAATTATTATTTAATATTATTTTAATTTTTTGATCTGGCTGAGAGGCAACAATAAGCCCGGTGTTCAGTTCCGCCACTCAACACGCAATACCTCAAAAAATTCAGCCGAAAGTGGGAAGTGTATTAACACTAAGTTCCCTCTGCCTACCCTACTATATGCGGGTACAGCGTGAACCAGTTTTATTTTTAATTTTTAAATGTGTTTTATCAATATGATGTAATGTTATGAATACTCTACAACAAACGTTCCGACATAAACGTATTATTGCAGTCGCCGAAGTCAGGATATTTTCAATATAAATCTCAATGTTCATGCGAAATTAGTAATAAATTAGTCACCTTAGTAACAATATTATTTTATTACTAGAGGGCGCGCGCGGCTTCGCCCGCTTATTAGGAGTGAATTCTAAAAACCACGAAACACGTGTTCAATAAAATATTTTTAACAGTCTGAATTTAAATTTTTATAAAAATCGGTGGCAATTTAAAGATTTTTCCATATAAACTTTCAACCCCTTATTCGAACCCTTAGGGGGTGAATTCTTATAAACCATGAAACACGTGTACAATGAAATATTTTTAAGAGTTTGAATTTCAAATTTTATGAAAATCGGTACTGATTAAATTTTTTTTCCATACAAACTTTCAACCCCTATTTCATCCTTTTAGGGTTAAATTTTTTTAAATTCCCTTCTTAGTGGATGTCCAGAATATGAAAATAAACATCTGCCCAAATTTCACGTTTCTACCATCAGCGGTTACGGCTCTGCGTGCGTCTTACCTCAGTCAGTCAGCACAAGTCCTTTTATATATATAGACTAGAGGCTTCGGTTCGTGCGGCTTCGCCCGCTTATTAGGAGTGAATTCTAAAAAAAACCACGAAACACGTGTTCAAAAAAATATTTTTAACAGTCTGAATTTATATTTTTAATAAAAATCGGTGGCAATTTAAAGATTTTTCCATATAAACTTTCAACCTCTTATTTAAACCTTTAGGGGGTAAATTCTTAAAAACCATGAAACACGTGTTCAATGAAATATTTTTAAGAGTCTGAATTTCAAATCTTATAAAAATCGGTACAGATTAAAAAAAAAAACCATACAAACTTTCAACCCCTATTTCATCCCTTTAGGGTTAAAATTTTTCAAAATCCCTTCTTAGTGGATGTCCAGAATATGAAAATAAACATCTGCATAAATTTCACGTTTCTACCATCAGCGGTTACGGCTCTGCGTGCGTCTTACCTAAGTCAGTCAGCACAAGTCCTTTTATATATATAGATATTCATTTACATATTTATAATAATTTAACATTACGCCTACCAGCAATATACTGTCGATCATACAAACACCAAAAGTCATACATGCAGGGTAGGCAGATTGAACCTAGTGTTAAGACACTCCGTTCCCCACTTTCTGCCGGCAATCTGGAGGCATTGCGTGTTGAGTGGCAGAACTCAACGCCGCGCTTGTCCTCGACACCAGAGCGAAGAAATAGAAATATAAATTTAAGTAAATATTTCATCTCCTCGAGTAGGGATCGAACCCACAACCAGTCGGTTTTACAGTCACACTTTGTGCCACTGCGCCACGACTGGCCTCAATTAATATAAACAAGCATTGCCTCGAAAATGAAGAAATGAAAATGTTAAATAAAAATATTTAATATTTTATTTCCTTGAATGGGAATCGAGCCTACAACCTTTCGTGTTTACGGCCTTATTAATATATATTAATTAAATCAGCTTCACGCTGTATCCCGCACACTGTATTAACACACAATATTAATTAATTAATTATATTAATATATATTAATTAATAAATAATCGTAACAGCATGTACATACTTGTGTAAACTTGTATGGATTTTTTTGTATCAGAGTGTAAGTGTACGGGAATGGTGCCAGAGATTTTCACACGCAAATTGATGGTTTTATTTAATTTTTATTTATTTTTTCAGGCTATATCCCGCATATAGCATTAGGCTGTGAAGGTAGCACACAGGAAAGTTAAGACACTCCGTTTCGTTTCACTTTTCTTGCTTGCTTGTTGAGTAGTGAAATGCAACGACACGTTTTGCCTTGTTCTATGTTTCTTAATAGAGAACGGAGTGTATTAATATCAGGTTCCAGGATCTCTCTGCCTACCCTGTTATAGATTGGATACGGCATGAAGCTAAAAAATGTTAATCTGAAGAAATTCAGAACATCCAACTCTATTTTAAATTTATAATCTTATTTGAAGTATTTTTTGTTTAAATTTGGTTACTTAACAGTATTTAAATATAAATAATTAACTTAACTTATAGCTATTAACAAATTAACTTCGAAGGGACCCTTGAGAATTGAATCTATAATACATAAATGAACGAGTTGTGTGAGGCCAGTCGTGGCGCAGAGGCACAAAGTGTGACTGTAAAACCGACTGGTTGTGGGTTCGATCCCCACTCGAGGAGATGAAATATTTACGTAAATTTATATTTCCATTTCTTTGATCTGGTGTCGAGGCTCGGCTTTGAGTTCTGCCACTCACCACGCAATGCCTCCAGAATTCGGTAGAAAGTGGGGAACGGAGAGTCTTAACACTAGGTTCCCTCTGCCTACCCTGCTATGTACTGGATACAGCGTGAAGCTGAGTTGTTTCTCATAGGATTATTTGCGAGAGATTCAATACGTGAAGGTTTGTACTCTAAGCAATCTCTTTGACCAACAAACTTGTGGACGATTAAGATTCACAAATAAGTTATCAAAGGTAAAGATTTGAGAGACTTGGATTAACATAGTAGTTTGTGCTTTTTAGATTTGTAAAGGTCAAACGTACAGTATATACAAATAAATAAGGACTTATTTCGAGAGGACTTATTTCATCTTGAATTGTTAATTATTAAAATAATTATTAAACGGAAAAAAAATCACCTGCATGTGTATATACGTGTGTTGGTCCATTGAACAAATGACAAATTATTATAAACTAAATATAATTATAATTATATAATATCACATAGAGTTATTATTTACGGTATTATAATAAATTATTTTCTCAAATTAAGCCTTTTTCTTCAATTATGTTCACGTCATCTTGGATGAGGAATTTTTAAAAAATTGAGTTTCCAATTATCAGGAAGACCTCTATTCATATCTACATCGCAGAGAATTCAAGCTCATTTGAAACGTAATAACTGTAATATCGGCAACACAGCTCATTGGCGATACAAAATAACAGAACTTCAGTAAATTATTGTGATCGTGTCAGATATTATTAACATTTAAATCTATCTATTCCAGTGCATGATCACATTTACAATGGCTTTGTTCCGGAAGCCACGTCGCTGTGACACGTGACCTGGCAGGAATAGATTACGTTATTGGTAATATTAATTAACTTACGCTGAGTTCCGCCATTCAGCACACAATGCTTTCAGAATTACGGCGAAAAATGTGAATCGGAGTGTCTTAACAATAGGTTCCCTCAGCCTTCCCTGCTATGTGCGGGGTACAGCGTGAAGGTAAAAAAATAAGGCCTATAATACAGTTACATACTAGAAAACAAATACGTATTAATCTTATGCGAGTGTTTAGTTTGTAACCCTAAAAAGTTAACAGAGTATTAAATATCATTTGAATTAAAAAAATATATCCCTTCCCTTAGGGATGCCCGATAAAAGTAATAAACTAATCGAAGTTGAACTATTTATTATAAAATTACAGCATGTTTTTTTTTACTTAAAAAATCGTTAGGTTATTACTTAAATTTTTAATATTATATATTTATAATAAGCTTCCCTTATATTATCATATTAAAATAATAAGTTATAATTTTAATATGATAATACAAGTTTATTTATAAATAATATATTTTATTTATTACAAAATAGTAATGTTCAAATTTAAGAATTATACTCTTACATTACAATTCATAATTCATAATGCTAATTAGTTAATCCTACCTACAAAAGTAACAATTAGCATTTAAGATATATTTTCAATGTCAAAAGTATACGTCTATTGGAGACTAAACACTAAGTCATGCAAAGAGAGAGAGAGGGGGAAAAAATACGGCTAGCAATGTGTGTTAGAGTGAGAGAGAAGGAGCCTTCCTGCCACAGCCGTATGTGTGAAAGAAAGGGAAGCCGGATAGACTGGCAACGTAACGACGCGTTACGTAACGAGGCTCACCTTCTCATAATAAATGATACTTCAATAAAAAAAACAAAAAATATACTACGCTATCTATAACATGTAGAGCACTTGGTAGTAAATTATTTTAATTTTTCACTTCTCGCTCATCAAAATGACAAAAAGAGTTAAACTTAACAACGTAATATGTCATAGCAAAAGAGGGGGATGGAGTGTCTTAACACTATGCAAATTTGTTATGCAAAAAAAAACGCGAAGCTGCTTTTTTTTATAAAATCTAGTTTCTCTAAGCATACACATACATTCAGAATTATTAGCCGACGTTCCAATTAATGCGATTAGTCGCCACACGTCGCCACTTTGCATATTGCATTTGCTGTAATATGAACCGACTTAGCTGAAGGATGGCCTTTACATATGTACCAGCTTAGTTAAATAGCTACTATTTTTATAATTATTTTAAGTAGGAAGTGGGTGCTCACGTGAAATGATGTCCTATCCAATAGATATCAAAACGAAATAATCATAAAATTGTTCAAAAATCACACTGAATGATCCTCTCGGGGTATTGTGTGTTGAGTAGCGGAACTCAACGTCGCGCTTTGCTTTGACACCAGCACCATATTTAATTTCCTGGAATGGGAATCGAACCGACAACCTGTAGTGTTTATAGTCACGACCGGCCCCATTTATATATATATAAAATATTTATTGTAGATAGTTAGTAGGTACCTATGTGAAATTATATCCTTCGCATCTTGTTTTGTTAAACATCGAAAAGTAATCACAAAATGGCTCAAAGATTACGCTCAAAATATTTTCTTTTAATCCTGATCTTCCTGATTGGAGTATAAGATCCATACTGTGTGTAAAAATATTATATTGTCAAGTTTTTGTTTAAATTTTCAAGAAAATCGAACTTGTTGTTCGATCCGTTGGAAATGGATCAACTGCAAATGCGACAGGTTGTGGATTCCATTCCCACTCGAAAAAGTGGAAAATTTTATATTTAATTTTTTTTTTCTCGCTCTAGTGTAGAGGCGTTGAGTTCCGCCACTCAACACGCAATGCCTCCAGAATTCGACGGAAATCGAGCAACGGAAGTGTCTTAATGGGAACGGAGTGTCTTAACCCAGGGTCTCTCTGTCTACCCCGCTATGAACTCTGTCTACGCCCGCAGAATACATCGTATAGCTGAAAAAACAATTGAAAGCTGTTTTTTTCATTAACTATTTTAATTATAAAGAAAGTAGTAGAAACTATCGCTACAATTCAACACGCGCAAAGTAACGCTCGCGCAGTAGCAACACACATACTTGGTGCACAAAAACAATGGATTTCCTTTACAAGAGCTGCTGCTGGCTCTAACGAACTGTAATTGTTTAAATCCACAAGTATGAGAGAACACTGCAACTTACAAATAATTCCTTTATTAAACATGTGTTCCGGCGTGTTTAAATTCCGTAGTTGTTTTCTCACTTTTGAAATTTTCCTAGATAATTATTATATTTGATTTAGTGCCTTGTTTGTTTTATAGTTGTTAGAAATAGTTTATAAGCAAAATGTATTGTAAATACACTAGTGACTGACAAAATTGTTCATATAATACATGTAGTTTACTTAAAAAAAAACTTCTGGAAACTTCAGCTACTCTACAAATATTTTTTTGTAAATAAAATTTAAGTCTCCCGAACAAAATAATATATACACTAGGTAGAGGCTGTCGTAGCGCAGGGGTACAAGGGTCTGTAGTGGGTTCAATCCCACTAGGGAAAATGAAAATATTAAAAAATAACCAAAAAAATATGTTTATGAATATTTTCACTTCTTCACTCTGGCACTCAATTCCTACCCTTATAAGTGCGAAATACAGCGTGCAGCTGATCTACAAGGTACGTTGTATGTACCATTAGTTTCATAAAAAAAATATCATACGTGGCAGAGTAAGCAAACCTAGTGTTAAGACACTCCGTTCCCCCTTTCCGCAAAATTCTGCATGTTGTATGGCGAAATACAAACTGATTTACTTATTTAGAAAACGTATAAAAATTTGAACGTAGCGGGACTCGAACCCGCACCTCCTGGAAACCGACCAGGCGCTCTGACCTCTAAGCCATACATTCTCATCAAGCTATGTTGTTAGCATCTCTGTAGGGTAAAAACATCAAATTAATTTAATTATTAGGTTTATGTAATTTGACATATAAAATATAATATGTTAAATAAATATATGAAATTACATTAACCTAATAATTAAATTAAATACCGCTACTACAACTAAGCAATTGAGATATGGTCTAAAAAATATATCTTCGTCAATTCGTCAATACAAAGAAATAAAAAAATATTTGTAAAAACAAAAACCCCGACTGCATAAAACTAAAATGAAAATAAACAAGTCCAATAGTTTATTAGGATTAACAGTCGGGACCTCTTTAAATTATGCGGGGTTCCTGGTAAAGATTTTATTGATTGAAGAATTACTTATAGGTCCCGACTTTTGGTTTTACAAATATTTTTTTATTTTTCTTTTTTTTGTTAGAATTTATTATGGTAATGATAATCATGATATACCTTTTTGAAATACTGAAATTGAGCTCTTGAATTTGATACCCATATTGTAGTATTCGAAACGAAAATTTTTTTTGTCACTAAGTCCAATGGCGTACCACAGCCGCCATGATTATTTTTTATTAACGTCACCTATCTAAGAACACTTGGGCTGATAATACGAATCTAACAATACTTCAAATATGTAAATCCGTTCAGTGGTTCTGGAGATACGAGGTAATAAAGAATATTACATACATACAAGATACGCGCGAAAAACATAACCCTTCCTTAGCAGTCGGGAAAAAGAATCCACAACATTTTCAATACAGCCTTTTATTTTATTTTTTTTGCCATACAATACCTAAATATTATGTTATGATGTTGAATTATTTTATACAAACCTATTGTTGTGATGTAAAGGACAAACAAGCCTTGTTTATATTGATTTGCATAAACAAGGCCTATTTATCTTATTAAATCAACGAAAATATTAGAATTTCATTTCAAATATTTACATAATAATATTCTTCTGTCAGTACATTTTACGTCACACGTCGAAAATAAAATATTTTGATAAAATATCATCCAATTGATGGAAAATATGAGAATCGATACAACGCCATATAGAACATCCAGGGGGAAATCAGGCCGATACTTGCATAGGAATGAAATAATAATGCATAGGTATACTCACGGACAAAATTAATTCTAATTAACCTTACTATAACTACTACTACTATAACTACTACTACTACTACTATAACTACATATTCATTTAAATTTATGTAAACTTTTATTATTATTTTTTTTGTTTTTGGTTATTTATATAAAGTGTTTTCTCTAAGCATGAGAATTTTATTTATTACTTGTAGAATAAACTCACACGCGGCTTCGCTCGCTTAAACTTATTTTTATTTTATAGTCAGTCAAAGGATAGTATATAGTTTTTAAATAAAAAATATATCCTAGTACTCCTAAGGATATATGTACAAAGTTTCATGATAATCGGATGAGTAGCTTTGCTGTGAAGGCGTAACAAACAAATTTACATTTACATTTAAAATATTAGTCTGGGCGTAGAAAGAGGGGAGTGCTGGATGGTCATTGCCCATCCCAGAATAGTCTGGTGCCTACCCCAAAAAAATTTGCCTAACGGAAAATTTGCCTAGAGAAAAAAACAACATTTACTCGAACATATCTGCTCGCAGTTAAAATCCAGGCCCTCCCAGAAAATATCTCTAAATATGCCAATGATTACGTGACTTTCCGACCACTTCAGGCTTTAGCGTTGCATAGTCATAGGTTATTTTTGTTAATATATTTGTTTCAAATAATATAATTTATTATTTGTATAAGTCTGTATTTTGTTGAACACAAAATATAGACTTATACAAATATTAAATTACCTAGTGTAAAAATCAAATCATGGAAAATAATTATAATTTTATTATATCAATAATATTTTAAATTTATTTTTTTGAAGCAAAAACCAATTTACCTGAAAAAAGCTCTATTACATTGTAACTTTGAAGAAGAAAAACTTTTTTCTTTAGAAGTCTTCAAACTTCTTAAGTTTTTACTTTGATTGAAATAATTATTATTAAAAAGGTAATACTTTGAAGTTTTAAAAGTTTGTGAATTTACCATCATCAGTAATAGTAAAATTATATTTATATAATAACCAATAACGGGGCTTACTATTCCTTAAAATATGTTTTATATTTTAAGTCAAGTATAAAAAGTAAAGTTTCAAGTATAAAAAAATATCGTCTAAGTCTTTTTAATATAAGAGATATTTTATTGTTATATAAATAAAATAAATCAGCTCCTCGCTGTATCACGCACACTGCAGAGTAGGCTGAGAGAGAGAGAACCTAGAGTTAAGGCACTCTTTTCCCCACTTTCCGCCGAATTGTGGAGGCATTGCGTGTTCAGTGACGGAACTCAACGCCGCGCTTTGCCTACACATCAGAGCGAAGAAATAGAAATGTAGATTTAAATATATATTTCATTTCCTCTTTTATTGTTTACAGTAGACGATTTCTGGAGAGATTGTGTGTTGAGTGAGTTGAGTATTATAGAAAAAGATTATTTACATTACATGTAATACAAAATGAGTTCCTGCTAAAATTTGTCAATTTTTATAGAATTTGTTAAGAAAGAATTGGTACTGAAGTCCCTATAGGCGAGTCCGACTCGCACTTAACCTGTTTTCCTTAATATAAAGCCTGTCCGTCTTCAATCAGCTTGACAGCGGCCGGTTGTAACGACGACTCGAATGTGTTCGTTGTCGCTCCACTAATTGAATCTAATATTTTGATACTCCATTTAACATAATCGTTTCCAAACTCTTAATCCCTTTAAAATCGTAGAAAAGAAATTATCCTAAATTTTCGATGACCATTTCGAGAATAATATGGAAATAGTTTAGCATATAGTAGGATAGGCAGAGTGAATTTAGTAAAAATATTACGTTTTCTTCATTCTGTGATTCAAACATTTAGAATAAGTATTAAAATATCATTTTGTTTACAAACAATATCTATATAATAAATAACTATTAATCCCATTGTAACTTCAAACTTATATTTGATTTGTCGTTTGTTAGCGAACATGTTCCGACTTTGATTCTCTACTTGTGAAACTGAATTTGCAATATTTCAATACGGCACCGAATTTCACGAATCAAATCAAACTTCCACGGAATTTCCGGCCCCCGAGACGTCGCGCTCTCACATCACATCCTTCCACACACTCGAACCTCGTTCAGTATTTTATGGCAAATTTCTTAAGGTTCCATCTTTTACATCGAGATAGCTTGACTTGTGTTAAAATATTGAATTTAATATAAACCAGAAAAGGATATTCGTATAACATCCGCCACATTCCTCCCGAAAATTTCTCTGTGATTTGGAGCAGACTCCCCGAATGGCTCGACTTCAAGGGCATTCCTAATACTGGAAAACTTTTACGTTATGTCATTACTTGAGTGCTTCGTCCCAAGAAATAATTTAATACACTTCAATAAGCTTTATAGCGACTTGAGTCTGTATCAGACGGCTTGTGTAGATAGAAGATGAATAAAAGTATTAAAAAAAAATAGAGAAATCTATAATAATTTCTTGACTTTATTTTCGTACCTCCTCTTTAGCTGACGACGGGAATATATACAAAAATGCAATCCAATCACACTTTCTGATTGTGATGCCATTGCCTGTCGATGGACGGACCTATAAAATTTTAACCATGACAAAATTGTGTCTATAACGATAGTATAATATCACAAAACAATAATGTAATATACGTATAAGTATAATATTCTCTATTCGTAAATTTCACCAAAAAAAAACAAAATAATTGAATTTAGAATTAAATTAAATTAAAAATAATTGAATTTAACAAAATTAAATCGAATGAATATTAATAAAGTTGATTCATTTTAACGATGTAGTAATCATCCATTAAATATGTATAATTATTTCATGTAACATAGTGACAGTCGTGGCGCCGGTGCCAAGTGTGCGACTGTAAGCTCGAAAGGATGTGGGCTCGATTCCCACTCAAGGAAATGAAATATGGAATATTTTCATTTCTTCGCTCTGGTGACGAGGCAAATTGCTACGTTGAGTTCCGCCACTCAACACGCAATACCAGAGTTCATCTGAAATCAGGGAACGGAAATGTCTTACTGGATTCGGAGTGTCGTAATACCAGGTTCCTATGTTCCCTCCACCCTGGAATACATTGTAAAGCTGAAAATAACCGCAGTCTCTAATAGTATGTAGTAGTGAAGGTAGTAGCTCCTCGTGACAACGTTTCTATGTACTAAATATGTCATTACTATTTACATAACGATGCATTATGCACACAGCTTATAATGCATTCATAGACATTACCATGAAACCTCCCGTCACCGACAAAAGCGAGTAACTCCCGAAGGACGCGGTGTCATTTCGAGCGTGGATATTGCTTTCGGTATATAAAGTGAGTATATTTTCACGCTATATCCCGTGGCAGGGTAGGCAGAGTGTTAAGACAATCCCCACTTTAAGCCCAATTTCCGAATAATTGCGTTTGAGAGGAGGAACTCAACGCCATGTTTTGTCTTACCAGGGGAATTATATATATATATATATATATATATATATATATATATATATATATATATATATATATATAATATGATAGCCAACGCACGCACAAGCAATTAGACTTAAAAATTAAAATTTAGAGTATAGAGTACGGAATGTAGAGAAGTACTTAGGGATGTGTTCTCGAAATTCTTACAGGAAAGGATAAAAACTAAATCTATCATTCTACGTCTTCTATGTCTTAAAGTCGAACAAAACTTGACAATTACTTTACTATAAAATATTTGAAACTAAAACTATTAAATTGTATTTGTATTGTATTTGTAGTGTATTGTATTTGTATTGTTTTTGTATTGTATTTCTATTGTATTTGTACTGTACTTGTATTGTATGAGGCCAATCGTGGCGCAGTGGCACAAAGTGTGACTGTAAAACCGACTGGTTGTGGGTTCCATCCCCACTCGAGGAGATGAAATATTTACTTAAATTTATATTTTTCTATTTTTTTGCACTGCTGTCGAGGCAAAACGCGGCGTTGAGTTCTGCCACTCAACACGCAATTCCTCCAGATTTCGGCAGAAAGTGGGGAACGGAGTGTCTTAGCACTAGGTCCATCTGCCTACCCTGCTGTGTGCGGGATACAGCGTGAAGCTGATTATTAAATTGTATTACCACTGTATATTTTGTGGTGTAACTTCATGTATGTCCTCAAGTTGAGATTGAACCGAAAACAACTGTGTTCACTGTTCTGTTCTGTTCTTTAAAATTTATATATATTTCGAGCGTGCCAGATTGTGTTCACAATCAGACGCCACTACACCATGACATTTTTTTCATTTGTCTTTATTCACCATTTAATTTACAACGACAGCAATAACCAACAAATTAATATAATCAACTACACGTCAACGTCAATATTTGTTTTCACAAAATCTGAAAATAGACCAAAACATAATTATCTATAATCCTATTTAACCGCTAACACTGTAACAGCGCCTCATTAGAGGTCAGTATAGTATCAGTAGTTATTACACCTGAATTTAACATCAAAGGGTGTCCAGTGATGTCAAAAAGCAGACCGCTGACAGCTGATCCGCACTCCACAATCACTGTGCGTTTCGCGTCACGTCATAGTCTACACGCAGAAACAAAACGTATTTGGTTTAGTTATACTGCAATGTGAAATTTTGGATTATTAGTATATGTATATATCTAAAACTTATTTCTAATTCACAAAACGAAACTCTCTTTTTCCGTTTCGAAAAACGGAAGAAGGTAGTGTCTAAACACTACATAATACGCTAAACATGCTAAATACATAAATAAACAAGGGTAAAACATGTTTTAGATTTTTTTTTTGCGTCACACTGGAAATATATCATATATTTGGTTTCCCATTTTCCACCAAATACTGGAGGCATGCCGGAACTCATCGCTACGCTTTGCCTCGACACCAAAGGTAAGAAATAAAAATATTAAATACTTATTTTTCTCGAGGGGGTCGAACCCACAACTTATAACCTTTACAGTCACACATATATATGTGACTCTTATTAAAAAATCGGAGAAGTGCGACTCGGGCTCGCCCATCTAGGGTTCCGAACAAAAGTTGGATGTCTCGAGCTTTTTCTGAAATTCAGACTTAGCTTAGCCAAATTCCTTTCATCTCATACGTCACTTGAACTAACGGCTTTAATACCAAATTTTGCCCCTTTTTAAGACTATTGTTTTTTTAGGATTAACCAAAAATGTATAGTTTTAATTTTTTTCAATGATTTGCTACCTGCAGATGCTAACTGCCAAATTTCACAATTCTAGGTGGTTGAGAGGCGCAGCTCAACGCCTATAACTTGTTTGTAAATGTAATTTATAAATATTGTTAAATATTGTACAATATCCCTACTGTAGTCTTGTTCTAAATTAAAACTTTAAGATCCCAGTCCATTACTCGCAGTGTATATCACGCGTTAAATCAGAAATGTTAAAGTAGTTTACGCGACGGACGAAATCTTATAGCAAATGTGACTCGACGTATTGTTGGTAGTACGTGAAGTAACCCTTAGATATTGAGATGGTAGTGTACTGTACAAATGTTTTACATTCGATTATTTAATATATGCTTGATCAAAAGTTCAAAATTTTCACCATTTTCACCAATTAATATTACGTATTTGTTAAAAATTTTAAATTATTTCTTAAAATTCAGATATACATTCAAGAATTGCAGGTGGTAGTGATGTAATTACAAAGTAATTAATTTTTTTATTTATTTGTTTTAATTTGATTATTATTTAATGTTATTTTACAAACTAAATATTACTATAGTAAATATATCGCACAATATAATGTAAAGTCAGATTTATATACGCATAGATAATAAACAGAATAATACATTTTAAAAATATGAATAAAAGATAATATAAATTCAGCTCATTGTGCCTCTATCCTAATCCTTAACCTTTCTCAACTTTTCACCTTTTGTGACTTTTTTTACAACTGTAAGCTATTTACTATACGAAAAAAAGTAAACAGACCTTGAAGTGAAATGTAAATACTTTTACAGTTAAGCGTTATACATTTCAAATATTCAAGAGATTACAATTCTTTTTTAACGTGATAGTGGAATTTTAATATAATTTTGTTTAAAAAATATATCTTAAAATTATATTTCAATATTTTAAATGGAAATTCACTTGTTTCATTTTCACTGCTCATTAACCCTTTCCACTCCAATGTCGAGTGTCACTCGACACTGATTTTGTTCCACAAGCTAAAATTAAAAGATTAAAATTAAGAATAATATAGTATCATTTTACAAAATACACAAAAACACTAAAAGTTAAAAAACGAAATTTTAGCGTGGAGCTGGTGGAATACAAACAAAAACAGCCTTGGAGTGGAAAGGGTTAAGGGGCCGTCGTGGCGCAGGGGTGACTGTGCGACGGGGTTGTGTTGTGGGTCCGATTCCAACTCGGGGGATTGAAATATTTAATATTTTCATTTCCTCACTCTGGTTAGCGAGAGAATTGTCAAAATTCTGCAAAAAGTAGGTAACTGAGTTAAAGCACTCCGTTCCCTACTACTAAATTGATTAGGGTAGGCTGTGGGAACCTGTTCAAAAAATGTAAGAAATATACTTCAATGTTTCTGGTTGGTTAATAATATTGAAGTTTTATAAATAATAGTAAATTAGTAAAGTGAAAGTTTGATTCAACACTCAACAAAAATTCTCATTAAGTCAGGAAAAGCAATATTAAAAAAGTTTTTTAATGAAAAAACATAAGTACAGTTGTATAGAACATTTTTAAATCTATTTTACCTTCATCTATATTTGGAGCTATTAATCTATCAAAGTTGGAAAATATAACAAATTGCTACATTATTTTGACTTTTTGTCTTTGCCAGGACAATATAACAATAAAACTGCAACCGTACATCAGCCCAGACAAGTACCAGTGTTGTATGACTCACACAGCACCCGGTAAGAGGCGCAGGTTATTTATTAGACAGTAGTAATATCGTTCAAATTTACAACAATCCTGGTCGGTCTTCCATAAATCATCTAAATAATTCTCCAATTACAAACGGCACGCTTCGACTATTATTCATTTGGGGATTAACAATTAACAATAACAAATGATTGTGTTTGTCGCCGAATGTGGGTATTAGAGTGTCCCGATTGTTGGCTCTATTGGCACCGGCTGTACGGAATACACATTATTATATAGATAATGTTAAGTACCAATCAACGGATTTATATTGAGATAGTATGGGATGCTGTAGTTCTTGAATTTGAAAATTATTATTGTATTAAGTGTACAAAAATATGACACTCCGTCAGTGATGTCCTTACGGCACTCTAGCTTTAATTCACCTAAGAGATCTCGTCTAGAAGCAACCCATTCAAAAATATAATAATAATATTAATGTAATTGAACACATTAAGCCAGTCGCCTACTACTACTACTGCTATTGCTATTGCTACCGCTACCGCTGCCGTTACCGCTACCGCTACCGCTACTGCTACTGTTACTCACTCTACTCACCGGTAGGGTAGGGTAGTGGGAGTAGAAAATGCGCGTACCGCCTTCTACCCTCTGGCCTACGATAGCTGAGCGAGTCTGCTACTGCTACTCCTACTACGCCACTACTACCACTACCACCACTACCGTGTTACCGGAGCAAGTATATAATACGTCGAGTCACATTTGCTATAAGATTCCATCTGTCGCGTAAACTACTTTGACTTTTCTGATTTAACGTGTGATATACACTGCGAGTATTGGGCTGGGATCTTAAAGTTTTAATTTAGCAAAAAGTCGCAGCGCAGGGATCAAGCGTGTGGCTGTAAATATAAAAGGTTGTGGGTTCCATTTCCACTCTAAGAAATGAAATATTTATTACTTCCCTTTCTTCGCTCTGGCAAAGCGCGACGTTGAGTCTTACCACTCAACATGCAATACCTCCAGGATTCGGCGGAAAGTAGAATCAGACTATCCTAACACTAGGTTCTCTTTACCTACCCTGCTAAATACGGGATACAGCGTAAAGCTAAAACAAAAACTGAATTACAAATAGGTTTTAGATATTCCGAAACATACAATAATAATCCAAAATTTCACATTGTGGTATAACTAAACCAAATACGTTTTGTTTCTGCGTGTAGACTATGACGTGACGAAACGCACAGTGATTGTGGAGTGCGGGTCAGCTGTCAGCGGTCTGCTTTTTGACGTCACTGGACACCCTTTGATGTTAAATTCAGGTGTAATAACTACTAATACTGTACTGACCTCTAATGAGGCGTTGTTGCAGTGATAGCGGTTAAATAGGATTATAGATAATTATGTTTTAATCTATTTTCAGCTTTTATGAACATAAATATGCGTTGACGTGAAATCAATTGAATTAATTATTTGATTATGGTTGTAGTTTTAGATTAATTGGTGAATAAAGAATCATTGAAAAATGTCGCAATGGAGTGGTATCTGCATGTCAACACAATGGTTATAGGTTCAATCCTCGCTCAAGGAAATACATAAAGTTACATCACTGAACAGTGTCTTGAATTTGCATAAAAAGTACAGTGACAAGACGATTTAATAGTATGAAATATTTTAAATTAAGCTATCCGTCGTTCGCCATTAGGGTCTGTGTCGACTTTAAGACGTAAAATGACATATCTTTATTTTACCCGTTTTCGTAAGAATCTCCAGAAATCATCCCTATTTACTCCACACTCCCTTACCTTACTTAATGTGATGTCGCGAAATCATCCCTCAGTTTATTAAGTACATGCCAAATTTTAACTTTTTAAGTTTAATTGCTTCGTTCTGTGCGTTGGCTATCACTCACTCAGTAACGAAAGCTTTTTTTTACATACTAACATATATCTATAGATTTTACGTCTAGAAACTTTAACAATAAACCAATACAATGTATAAAGTAACATACTGCGAATATTAATTACTTTTTTTTTTTATTTATTATTATCAAATATCCATACAAATATAATTTTACAATAATAAGGCACTACAAAAAACTACGAAGGTTTGTCTCGAGTACCATAATTCGTCTAAATTATAGATTTAAATAATATTTCTGTAATAGTTGATTTAAACTCCCCTCAGTAATTTAACTTCATATTTTAGTGTCCAAGTTGTTTATTAAGTAAGGAACCATGTAAACCCTGGTGTGCTGTCCGTATTTGTTATTAGCTGATAATAAAACTAATTTATTTTGTGTCATATTGCGTTTTGCAATTTTATGAGAAATTTTATTTTGAAACTTCGAGTCAAAATAATTTTCTTTTAATATTGTATCATTTTAATTTAATTTTATCATAAATGGGAATAACTTAGCAGTATTTAAAGAGAAAGTTTTCTTCAGCAGTCTCTTGTAGTTTAATTTTTAAAGGGACGATGTTTTTTAATATTCTAACCTGTAACCGGTATATGTGACTCAAGTATGTTTTGTCAGTTCTGCCATAATTACTAAGTCCATATGAAATAATTGAATCAGCTAATGCGTTATAAAGCATTATCTTAGTCTTATACGTTAAACTACTTTTTACAATGAAAATATTTGCCAAAAATGATCCTAGTTTATCACATACATAATTGATATGTTAATGAAAGTTAAAGTTGTGATCAATTGTTAATCCTTGACAGGGTTACTAAACGAATCACTAAAGTATAGATGTTATTGAAAATGTAATATTTGATATTTTTTATTTCTTCGCTCTGGTAAGACAAAACGCGGCGTTGAGTTCCGTCTCTCAAATGCAATGATTCGAAAACTTAGCTTGAAGTGGGAATTGTCTTAACACTAGGTTTCCTCTGCCTACTCTGCTACGGGATACAGCATGTTTTTTTGAATTATTGAATATTTTATAACAACAAATTGCGAAAAATATACACGCTTTATATCCCGAACGCAATATCCACGCTCGAAGTGACACCGCGTCCTTCGGGAGTTACTCGCTTTTGTCGGTGACGGGAGGTTTCATGGCAATGTCTATGAATGCATTATAAGCTGTGTGCATAATGCATCGTTATGTAAATAGTAATGACATACTCGTATTTAGTACGTAGACACGTTGTCACGAGGACCTACTTAACATACAGTTTTAATATTTACACACACTTATGAATTGTTGTTATGAATGACAATTTGAAAGTAACAGAAACGTTTCGAATTTATTATTAATCTATTAAGATTGAGTAAAATATTTTGCATTTCTCATTAACAAAAGAATAAAACTTTTTAAAAGTCGACTCTTAACAAATAATAAATAAAGCTTTGCTGAGTTTTTTATTTACAGAAAAATATTATTTAACTGCTCTCGCACTTCGGTCACTATTCGTTCGGTCTTTGCAAGTTTACATTAAAAAAGAATTTAAATTACTTAAAAGTTCAAGTTTCAATATTATTATTTAAAATGCATCAGTCGCTTGTGTTGGAAAACCGGAGAAATTACTAATATTTTTTTTTTAATTATAAAATTGTTTGAGCTCCAGAATAAGTATTAAAATATCATACTTAAGAAGCGGGAACCTAGTGTTAAGATACTTCGTTCCCTACTTTTGCAGCCAATTTTTTCGAGACATTGCGTGTTGTTGGGATCCAGCCCACAATCGTCACATTACACTCACACCCCTGATACCCTGAGCCGCGACAACGGCCTAAATTGTGGATAAAGTAAAGATAAAAAATAAAAAAGATAAAAAATATATATCAAATATTTTATCTAGTTGAAATTCAAACCATAACCATACTCAGATCTGCGGTCTCATGATATCCTGACTAACTTCGACATTTACTTTAAAAAAAATAAATAGATGTTTATATTGCAAAAAAATGCGTATTTCAACACTATCAAGAGAATCAAAATTAATAGGGTACTTTTGGTTAACCTCGAATTATGAAATTTGGGAGCTGACATCTACAGCTTTAGGAAAAAAACTGAAAACTATACATTTGTTGTTAAATCCTAAAATAAAACAGCCTTAAATAGCAAAAAAAACGCGTATTTCGACACTATAAAGAAAATCAAAATTAATAGAGTATACTTCCAGTTGACTTATAATTATAAATTTTGGCAGCTAGCATCTACAGGTAGTACTTTTCAAAAAAAAATCTGAAAACTATACATATGTAGTTAAATTCTAAAAAAATAATAGCCTTAAAAGATGGCAAAATTTTATATTAAAGCCGCTAGTTCAAGTGAGGTATCAGATGAAAGAGCTCTGGCTAAGCTAAGCCTGAATTTTAGAGAAACCCCCAATTTTTTGTACGAAATCCTCGTTGGGCGGGCCCAAATCAAATGTAGATAAAAGATGAAGAAAAGTGTTTTAAATACGTTTCTTCATCTTCTATCTACACAAGCCGTCTAACACACACTCAAGTCGCTATAAAGCTTATTGAAGTGTATTAAATTATTTCTTAGGACGAAGCACTCAAGTAATGACATAACGTAAAAGTTTTCCAGTATTAGGAATGCCCTTGAAGTCGAGCCATTCGGGGAGTCTGCTCCAAATCACAGAGAAATTTTCGAGAGGAATGTGGCGGATATTATACGAATATCCTTTTCTGGTTTATATTAAATTCAATATTTTAACACAAGTCAAGCTATCTCGATGTAAGAGATGGAACCTTAAGAAATTTGCCATAAAATACTGAACGAGGTTTGAGTGTGTGGAAGGATGTGATGTGAGAGCGCGTCGTCTCGGGGGCCGGAAATTCCGTGGAAGTTTGATTTGATTCGTGAAATTCGGTGCCGTATAGAAATATTGCAAATTCAGTTTCACAAGTAGAGAATCAAAGTCGAAACATCGAGAAATCAAATATAAGTTTGAAGTTAAAATGGGATTGACAGGCATTTATTATATAGATATTGTTTGTAAACAATATGATATTTTAATACTTATTATATTAAAAAAAATAGTAATTTCTCTGGTTTTTCAACGCAAGCGACCGATTCAATTTAGATAATAATACTGAAACTTGAACTTTTGAATAATTTCAATTTCTTTTTAATGTAAACTTACAAAGACCGAACGAATAGTGACCGAAGTGCGACAGCAGTTAAATAATATTTTTCTGTAAATAAAAAACTCAGCAAAGTTTTATTTATTACTAGCGACCCACTCGCGGCTTCGCCCGCTTAAACTACTGAATTATTTATCTAATATACTGAATTGCGTTCCTTAAATAAACGATACAAACAACAGAATACTTAAATGGTAAAAATCATAAACAACGTAATAGGTAGTCTACCTATTATTCTTTTATGTCAAAATATTTAAACGAAAGATTGATGAACGAAAGATTGATGATTGATGATTATTTGAAGAGCTCCAAAATATGTGCAATTGTTTCTAAACCTACTTTACTAAAGAGCTAGCATTGAAGCATTCTCTAGTCCAGCTCCTTTCTTCTGGCGCTGGGGAACGCCATCAAGGCCATCTGGCCGTGGTCTCGAGCGGCAACCATCAATATGGGTGCATCGTTAGGGGGCCCTTTCGCCCTAGGACTGTGTACCTGCCCTAGACCAGATACAGAGAGAGTTTTTTGGTGGGAATGGAGGAATAATGCTGTGTGTAAGGGATAAATGAAACATGAGTCGATACAGCTGTGTATGACCTGCGTTATGCATTTATAATAACAATTAAAACGGACAGACGGACAACAAAGTGATCCTATAAGGATTCTGTTTTTTTCTTTTGAGGTACAGAACCATCAAAATGAATAGTTTTTTAGTTTGGTTATCCACGCTGTTGTGCATTGTAATTTTAAGTCTTTTGGAATTAATTTGATTGAGCTTGCAAGAATAGTCATATTTAAAAGAAAATTATTTATTTATTTCATATTTGTCTAGGTAAACTGTAATTGCGCGCACACTGCAAACGTAATTTTTCCCACATAAATTCCGGGTTAAAATATAGATTACATATTAGTACTAATACAATAACAAATCTATCATACACAAATTGCAAGAACTACGTAGCTGCTTGAGAAAGTTTCAACTTATATTGGAGAATATTAAATATTGAAATCTTTGTCGAGTTTTTTCTGTCATCACACAAACAAT
>JAATLQ010036200.1:0-35965 GCA_013421005.1 Heliconius erato x Heliconius himera | reverse complement strand
ATCAGGGGGCTCAGGTGGAGGGTCAGGATCCATTTTAAAAACAAAATAACCTAACTATAAAATAAATCTAATCTAGCTAAAAACAATACAACTACTTACTATAACCAATCACCTTATTAGTATGGATCTATTTACACTATTATATATTGTTTCCACTGTGTAAAATAGAGAAATTTAACACTAAAACAAGATATTTTCACTAACACGTGTGTCAACCAAAACAAACGTCAGCGATCTCCGTTCCCTAATTTATTGACTGATGTCACCCACTGGACTAGGTTGAAGATTTAATCTTACAAAAGGCTGATGAATTTATTGGACACGGTGATTTTTTTCCCTGGTTATTTAAAAATGTATACTTAAAATAAACAATAAGATAAAAATATTACCTATTGATATTTTTGTTTCAAGAGACGCCCACGTTTCATTATTTTTTTCAAAAGGCGCCCATGGTATTGTCATTTTAAAAATATTCACAGTAAAACGTTCATTTTGTACAAATTTCCTCAATTTCGAGTCACCACGAGGGGTCGCATAAAAGACCCAAACAAAAACTAATGTAAGTCTCGAGCTAATCGACGTATACAAGAAATGGAGGGTAGAATACAATTATTTTTATGGCAACACAATTTTCCTCGTCTCATTACGTTCATACAGAGCCTGTACCTGGTAACATTAACATGCCCGCTGAGGGTAGGGCTTCGCTAATGCCCATTGGGCACGCGAAGCGGTTTTTGATTATTTCCCCAAAATTATATCCCATTTTCACACTGAAGAACGTGTGCAGAGTAATGACGATCGTGAGCTACAACGTGGACGAGATGAGATGGCGGGGTCCTGTTTTTATGCAGATTATTCACGCACGAGACATTCGGCTATTATAACTGTACCGTTTAAATCGCGTGATATCGTAAGTAAGGAAAGCTTTAACAGTTTACCTTGTATTACGTATACTACTGTTTTTGTCCCTTGTTTTTTCCACTTTCACAGCACCACAACCGTTTTAAATTTAGATTGAACCATACATAATGTGACTATTATTTTTTAAAATTAAAGTGTATAATAGTTATAAGACGCTATAAATTCACCCTAATTTATATAGAGATTGACCTTAATAAAATTGTAACGTGGATTTGGCGGGTCATAAACCGCAGGATTGCCGCCAAAATACATTTTGACACGCATTTAACACCCAAAAAATCTCAAAGAGCCCGCTTATCGGCGCAACGGAATTGTACCCCCGAATACGACATTAGCATCCATAATCCGACCAAATGAGCCCAACAAAAGGGAATTTACGTAAAAATTCAATAACAGTAGTCATCAAGCTAGCGGCATTTTGAATTTTACTAAAACTGGAAGTGTAGTCACTTATTCCAACGGATTATGGAACTCCGTTGTAAATGGACTTGGTCACGAAGTTTTTAATATACGCTGTGTGAAATATTTTACTGGCATCAAAATAGGCTTACATTTTATTTATTTTTTTGAGGATTTGTGTGAAACATTTCTGTTCATATTAAAATAGTATATATAAGTATTATATATAAATCTATAATTGTATGTATAATATTATTTTATTTTTAAAGATTGAATAGTCGAAATTCTAAGTTAACTCTTGGTAGAAAAAATGTTTATTTATAAAAGAGCTTTATTCAATTTTTCTTTTCAAATTATTTTAATATTAATTACCATTACGTATTATAAATATTATTATAGTAAATGTTTTTAATATATTTTTTAGTTATTCTTCTAGTTTCATTAGGAATCCTTCTTCCTCTAAGTTAACATAACTATAAGAATTTGTATTAGCAACCTTTCCCATACCATATATGTATATCGAATCCCTCCACTGCGCCTTTAATCCCACATTCACCGATATATTAGCGTGGATAGCGATATCAAATAACATATCGTATACATCCGTGAGGTCGTATACGTGTTTTTATACCGCTATTTAGATAAAGATGTGCCCGTTAAAGTATCAAATTTGTTCAACTTTTTTATTCAGTGTAGTCACGCAAGCGAAACACGACTTAGGAATGTTGTTTGATTACAACCTTTTTTGCTTTATCAACCCTATTACTGTTTTGTATGTAAGTAAATCATTTTGAATTCATTAGGACTATTGACGTGGTAAGGACTTCACTGGAATACGGTGAGTGTCAGTTCGAAGCTACTCGATGAAATTTTTATATTGGCAAGAACTTAAGTTTCAATTTATATATGTATTGTCAGTTAATCTGTGAAATAATTTGTATTTTATTTAACTTGAACTAATTAATATTATATGCTAATAGGTAAATTTTTCCGATACGCGCTTATTTACTTATTTTAAAATATGTTTTAGAAATATTAAAAATCATACATGACATCATAAGGCACATATTAGGATATACTAGTAAATATTAATTTTTGGCAAAGTTTCAGCAAATCTTTATCTGACAAGGCCACTATAAGACGATTACGGTATAATTAATTGTTGTTTATTGAACAGTTTTTATAATAGTTACAATAATAAAAAGTTTTTTAGTATAGAGATTACACGTGACAAAGCGCGGTGTAAAGTTCCACCACTCAAAAATTAGAAAAGTAGAAAACGGATTATCTTGTTTGTGACTAGGCTCCCTTCACCTGATTATTTTTTGCGCGAAGCAAAAAAAATACTATGCTTTAAAAATAGAAGAAAAAAAATACAACACGCGCCAACACCAACAAAAATATTCATTACTGTTAAGTTCAATTTAATTGGCTACTAGAACTTCGGCCAAAATATGTTTTATTAAATTACATTTGACGTTTCGATGTACATTAATTGCTAGTTTCCAGTTACTTAATTACAAAAGCCATGAAACGACAAGGTTTTATACATATTTAATATTTTAGTGATTCTTACGTTTGTTGGTTGTATGTATACTCATATAATGTGTGGAATTTTAGGGTGCAGTCGTTTGTAGAATATTTAACTATAATCATATTATAGGGATATTCCCACTTAGTTCACAGTGCCTAAAATGATACGACAGCAAAAAAAATACACGAAAACCAAATTATTTATGATTTCATTTAGAACATATTAAAATATTTCTACTAATCCGTCAAACTGCCTTTTTCCGGCTTTCAAACGGACACTTTCCCATAACCAGCTTTCCAATCCTACATATTTATAAAGCTGTATCAGTTATTAGAATAAGATTGTAATAATTATTTAAATAATATAAGCCAAATATAACACTAAAACAAATCCGACTAAAAAACCGTTAATCGAATACAAATCCGAAAAATCTAAAAAGATTCAAACATCCCTAGAGTGAAGCACGATTTCCAAACGGTTGGTGTAAACCAAGATGGCGGACATGACAGCGCGATATCGCGCCAATTCTTTTGTGCCATATATTCTAGTTTTCGTATTCCAACTCCAACGAAAGGACAGACTAATCTCGCAATCATTCTGTGAATTGTACTTTAAATTTTCTGAACGGAAATCCCCTCAAATTGTCACCTTATCTGTCTATTGAAGCTGTCTATGCTAATAGAGCCTTTATTTTTTAGTAGTTTTTAAGCTATTTCGATTTTATGTTAAGTTTTACAGATTTAAAAAACATTAAAGCATTTTAATCGAATAATCGATGATATTTATTTAAGAAGTATGAATTTGTATTTAGACTAATATTTATAGATAGAGAATCAATGATTTTTTTATTTCTGTGTTTTTTTACATAATTAAATATATTTTCCGAAATTGCTTAGCTTCATTTATGCCAGTACAAAATATATTTAGTGACCTAAATTGACTCCATTGACAGTTGACGAAGGAAACTGTCACCTTCACCCATCTTTACAGCAAACTATTGGCTAATACAGGTTTTAGGAAAGCAAATAATAACAATAAACCTCTTTATTTCTAAAATCATATAACAGAAAGTCAATTTGTCTTTTTATCCGTCATATAAAATGTTGTAAATTTAAAAAGGTTTCATTCTCATTTTGAGTATCTTTAATAGAAAGTAAATTTAATTAAAATTGAAGCGAAATTGAGTTTTTTGGTGTAATAAAAATAAATGTAAATTGTTGAAATATTAGAGCAAAAATGAGATAAGTACCG
The DNA here is from genome assembly GCA_013421005.1 of Heliconius erato x Heliconius himera. NCBI lineage: Eukaryota > Metazoa > Arthropoda > Insecta > Lepidoptera > Nymphalidae > Heliconius > Heliconius erato x Heliconius himera. The sequence continues at coordinate 31,860 of JAATLQ010036200.1, read as the reverse complement.
AAAGTATTGGATATACATATTTGATAATTACTTAATTATATTTTTTTTTAACATTTTACAAAGTGTTATTTCACACTTACACAAAAATACTTATTCAAAGGAACGTATAAATATTTTTATAAAAAATTCCAAAAACCCGCTACGTTAAATTTTTTATACATTTTCTAAATAATAAATAAATATTTTTCTTATTTTGCTTTCTATGTTTTATACATATAATGTATGTATATACAGCAGACATATAAAAATACTTATATATCTTTCTATCCCCGAGGGCACCCTGTATTGAATTACCCGATCGCAGGATTGAGTCCTACCTTGTGCCTCGGGCGGCTACGAAATATTATTTCACACGTTGAATGAGTGACGACAAACGTTATATTTTTAGGGAGCGACATTTTATGTATCTATAAAGTGTATATGTATATACTATCTCTTATGAAAAGTGAGTATTATTTATGTATGTATCTACGGTAAGAGATTTAGGAGCAAGAGTGAGTAGTAAGAGAGGTAGGGGGGAGACCTTTAGAACGGAATGTGGATGATATAGGAGGAAGGTCACTTAAAAAGCTTGGGTAAGGCATATACGAAGAGTTTGAGAATTGTGGATGAGGCAAAAACAAAGCGTAAAACGAAAAAAAAGGAAAAATCTGTAGATATAAAACAATTTGAGGCCATCGTCGCTATAACACAGTCGTGGGTTCGATTTCGTGCTCTAGGAAATGAATTATTCTCATTTTCCGACTCTGGCAAGACAATTGCAGCCTAAAGTTTCGCCACTTAACTCAAATTTCGTTGGAACATTTAATTTCCTTCCAAAAGTTACTAGGGTTTTTGTTTAATATAAAATTTATATTTCGAAGCAAAAAGCATATATCTAAATAGGAAATAAGCTAAACATAAAAAAAAAACGAAGACAAAAAACAAAATCTTTTACGCTTAATCGCGGCAAAATAAACAACGTTCCGCAGAAAGGAAATGAAAGCCATTCAAATCGAGATTTTGTGTAGAAATACGTGACCCCATCGACGTTTCGCGACATGTCACGTCACGTCATCTTTATTTTTCCACCGTATTTAATTTCTTGCTTATTTTGCTTGTTTTGTCATTCGTATTCGCAATGGCACAGTGTCTTCTTAACACAATGGTTGTGGGTTTATTTACTGGTTAAAAGTAAACGTTTTAAGGTTAGATAATGTCTTCTGTTTCACAACAATTTGACAATAGCTTCACTATGCCTACTTCACTGTACGCAAAACAGATGTCCTGTAAACAAAATTAACACTTTCTTAAATTGTAACAGAGCATTGGTGTCGATTCTCTCCGCCCTTCATTTATTTTTGTCAATTTTTACTGTAACTTGTTCTTTTAACGTTAGTTTTTTTTGTCATTATTATCAACAGATAAAAAACATTACTTAGTTAGTACACAACTACAAATTGACATTCGTAAATATTCGCCATTTTCAAAGAAAATCAAACATACTGCCTAATTTGTTTTAACTCAATTTCCCATATAACATAATCATTCTTTGTTCAAGTTGGTAATATTTTGTATGTATTATATGTTTATTAATATAAATAAACACAACGCAACTTAACTATTTGAATATATCACACATTTTTTTTCCTATTTCTAATGCCAAGTTATATTAAATAGGAGTGCGATAAGAGGAATTTAGTCCGCTATAATTATAATGGTATTCGTAATAATTTATATGAACGGACTCGTTTATTTTTTAATGGTGACCACTATATTACGCGTTGGGCGTGACTGCCATGGAAATAACTCCTAAGCTTTGGAGTTATTCCCGTTGAATTGCATTTTTCTTACGATTTAAATAAGGCTTTTTATTACATACTATTAAGATCGTTGTAATAGTTTCAAAACTGAGTTTTGTGGGTCGTGAATTCATTTTTTTTTGTAAAAGCTTTACAAAAAAAAATTATACATACATGTATGTTTTTTTAAATCTCTTTTTATATAATATGTCAATCTGCATTTTGAATAATATGAAGAAGTAATATTTCTTATTTCGAATTATAATCATAAATATATGTAGCTTTTACCTAAGTACAATGTATAGCTTCACATTTTACTCCTAATGGGGAAGCAAAAGAAGCCTAAGTAATGATACATTCATATGTCCATAATTATTATAGAAATTCCCGAAAGCTATCACATAGCTCTGATAATAACTAACAAAGTAGCTCAAAAAACGAAGTGCTATCCAAAGAATATATCTAACATATCTAAGAAATAGCAGTCTTTGTAAGAAAAAGCTAGATAATGACCGCTCCGATGTCTGTTTTACCGCAATCCCGGTGAATCCCGGGAACAGTAATGATCGCTTACACTTGAATCGCCGTTTGATGGCGGAAAGACTCACGACAATCGCTTATGCAGCGTTGTTTTATAATACGTTTTAATTTTTTAATTAATTATAATACGTTGTTTTTTATGATATTATTACTTTGTTATCTACTAATAAACCAAGAAATAAAATAAAATTTTATTTTCGACTAAAAATGATCGCACCCCATTTTGCACAAGCGCGAGGCGTACATAATTTATCATTTGACATGCCTGCCAACTTCAAAATCCTAAAACGAATTACATATCACCATTGTAGCTCAATTGAAACGTGCTTGTCTGAACAGGTATAGGTTCATATGAAAAAGTTTATATGACTTAAGCAAAAAGAGTTTTGTCACTCTAGGTACTTGGAATATTCGAAAATTAAATGGAAGAACTCTTTAAAACTACACGCACATAGAGACAACCTAATGTTAAGACATCCCAACGCTACGCGGAATTATCGAGAGATTGTATGTTAAATCGCGGAACTAAACACCGCGTCTAAAAGCATCTAAAAACATTGTTAGGTATCATTATTATTATTAACAATATAAAATTTTCCTAAGTGTCGTTTTACACGAGACAGCACAATCCATGTATCGACCGCACAATCCCGGCCGTACGTACCTATGGGGTACAGTTACAACCACGTAACACGATCCAGCCCTGCGATGGTATGACTTCGACGAAGTGATTTTGAAAGTGACAAAACATGTTAATTGATATATGTTAATATTTTGTAACATTTTATAAAATATTGTTTTCCACTAGGGATGGAAAATTGAAGATTTTTTTTTATATATATGTATAACAATGAAGATAGCAGGACTCAAACCTGCGCATATTCGAAACCGTTACTAACTTTGTTGATTTAATCAATTAGTTAATAACTATACCGTTTTGATTATTATATTTTTATTGTATTTTTTTTATTTTAACAAGTGCCCCAAAATTTTCTCTGTCATAACAAAAAATACGCATAATGTCCATATGAAAAACTATCAACATTTATTATATAATTTTATAAAGGGCAACAGCCCTTTAAAAAATTATGCCTATATTATGTCTGTAGCTTCACGCTATGTCCCACACATAGCAGGGTAGACAGAGGGAACCTGACAACCTAGTGTTAACACACCCCGTTCACATAAAGATACATCTGTTCCCTGTTTCCCGCTAAATTCTTGAGGCATTGTGTGTTGAGTGGAAATAAATGCCGCGCTTTACTTCGCTACCAGAGCGATACAATTAAAAAAATAAATATATTTCACTTCTTCGAATGGAAATCGAACCCACAACCTGTCGCAATCAGTCTCACACTTGTGCCCCTGCGCTACGACTGCCTTCATATTCACTCATATTCGATCATATGTATGTTTTAAGCACATTCAAACTAAAACACATTAACAAATTACAATCAGCTACTGCTTACTAAGAAACCTAGCAAGGAGTCTCAATAACCGCAACGGGACATCTCGTATTCGCATGCCTTCACTTCGGTTTGCAACCTTAGTAACATTCCTTTAAACAAAACTCGTTAAGGTGTTTAATTTGATTTTTAAGGATTTTATATTTTTTTCACAACTGATTTGATAGGTTAAGTAAGTAAATTAAACAACATCTACAATACTATAAATCAATATTTTTTTAGTAAGTCTTGTGCCCCTAATATTCGAACTCGCAACCATGTCACAGATCACGATTCATACATTTCTATGATTATTATAACTAGAAATCCTATAATATTTACGACACACTGAAGAAACATCTTAAACTACCCCCTCGCAGAAAGCACACAATATAATTCAATTTTTATATCTCTTATTTCGAGTACAGATAGCTCGTTCACGCCCTCCTGTAGGCTGAATTATTTTTGAAGTGTTAAAGGTTCCGTGGGGTTCCAACTAGGGCTATAATGCATCCGGTGTGATGCGGATCTATATTTTTATTTATCTAAGTTTCGAGTGTTTCTCTTTATATCCGTTTCAAAGCTTCATAAGTGGAAGTTCAGTTTTTAGAGCTTTGGTGTTTGATGAGTAAGAAAAAAATTATTTTCTCAAAATGTTTATATATTTAAGTTGCGCAGGTCATTTTAGAAGTACTAAAAATCCATGTACATCGTTTTATAATGTTTTATAATAATATACTGTTTTATATTGCAAAATAATCATTTTTCAAAATCTGTTCATATTTATAAGTAACCACTTATTAATAGAACAGATTTTCTCATATAGACATATCATATAGACGTTTAGTTAGATAATACTTTATATATATAAATAATATACAAAATGCTCAAAACAAATTGGTCACTTCAAAGTTAGATTTCACCGTATCAATCGGTCACAGGGGATTCACCGCTGCATAAGCCCAATATAGTCTCGCAACTAAATAGAAGCAACCCTCACTAAATTGTATAACCGGACATGAGTGCCCGGGGCTCCCCCGATTGAGGAAAAAATCTTATTTGACAGGCTATTCGCACCCTCGTATAGGCTCTATATATTAGTATGTATAGCAACTAGAAATGCATTTTGATAAATGTATCACAAGAGGTAGTACGTGAGAAAACTTGATCACTTCGTTATTTTAATTTGTTTTGGTATAACTGATAGATAAGAACGATTAAAATGACTTATTAATTTTTTATGATCTTCTGAATATGATAAAAAAATTTACAATTTGAGTTTTAAATATTGATTTTATATTTTTCTTTTAGATCTATTCATTAGATTGTGATTAATAATTAATATTACTATATTGGATACTATATATTATATTGAACAATTTTCTAGTAGACACATGTATTTCCTACACCTTATTTCGACTCAACTTCCTAAATAATTCAGCTCATTAAATATTCAACAAAATCTAAGCAAAATTGGCGACAATTTACATTTTCATTTCACCGAAAAACGAAAACAAAACTCAATTTTCCAAAACATTAAACTAAACATAATTGGATTTTACAAAAACCAAATAATGGTCAAAAACAGTCCATCACAGGAGCAAACAGAAAGAAAAATGAAAATGGTTATGCAGGAAGCTACTTCATATGAGACGTGACCGGGGGTGCATACATCGCCCGAAAACTGTTAAAAAACCCCTAAGGGTTCTCTTCCGTGTCGACCCCTTATTGTTGACTATATGCGGTATTTCCTTTTAGCGTAACGCTGATAACTTTTTTTTGATCTGTTGCAGTTATTATTTTTTTATTAGAAATAAATCATGTTATTTTAACATATTATGTTAAATGATGCGCGTTTGAGATTATTATTTGTAAAAATTGTAATTCTCTCGGCAAATCATTCTTCGTATTTAAATTTTTGGCGTAATTTTTATAAAAAATCTACTGGAATCCCACAAAAATCCGTCGCAGTCGTCGTCGTCTGCACCACGTAGAAGCATAATGTATGACGTTAAACAGGATGGTTGTAGATTTAATTATTATTTTTGGAAATTATTTTTTGAATTGTTGAGCTGGTAACAAGACATATCACGAAAATTAGCCGATGTCTGGAGAACGGAGTGTCTTAACAGTAAGACTAATGGGGTACAGCTTGAAGCTTTAAAATATCCTATAGAAAACTTAATTACTTATAATGAAAGTTGTGAAAAATAAACAGTATTATAAGTAGGTTTCCAAAAACGCCAAAAGTTTAAGTTTAAGACTAAAATTATCATAGAAGACTCGATTAAATAAACAATTAATTGAATTCTGGAGACGTCTTATTTAGGTACAATAAACGTACTCAACCGTAGTAATCTTATTGGGCAATCAAAGGTAACCTATGGGAACCCTCGCCGTTATAGATAGCTCAATCCGCATTAACGCAGACGTGCGTAAAATCACGTGCTTTGTTTATGCCAAATCAAATAATGTATGGAATCGTTTTAATGGACCAACTGATAATTAATGTGACGTGATACAAAAAAAACGGCTCGAAGGACCAGTTTTCTTCTACTTGACTATGTCTTATAGTGCACTCGGTTTTGTAATAATTTGCGATCAGGTTTTAATATTCTAAATAGATTGAAATCTTTTTTGACAATTTAGAGCAAAAGTCGACAATGATTATTAAAATTATTTTTTGTATGAACTAACACAATTTCTCATATAGATACATATATTAACCAAATTGTGTGAAAAGTTGCTTATCTATCATTTATATATTTTAAAAACAATAAAATTTCCACGACGTAAAACCCGACCTATTTGAAGTAAAGGAAAAGATATTTCAATCAAATCCGCAAATGACTTCATTTGCAAAAAAAAAACAAAAAAACAGAGGAGCATCCACAATCATTAATACTGTTCAAACAAGTTTTCTCCTCCTCTTTCTATTTTAACCAGCGACCTAATTTACTATGTAGGTATATATAGTTTCTGCATCCAATGTCTTTGCAATTAATGACTAGATCGCGTGATCACCTTTGATAGCGTTGTGGAAATACTTGAATTTTCTTATTCTATGAGAGAAGAAGGTTGTAAGAAATTGCATTTGTTTCTTTTTATTATTTAAGTATATAAATTCAAATTTAAGTCATATATGTTCATAGATGTTTTAAATGTAAAGATAAACAAAACGATATTAGATAGATTTAATTCGCCAAAGTAAGGTAATTTTTTAAAATGTTCGCTCAATTTTTAAGATATTGCTTGTTGAGTGGCAGAACTCAACACCCCGTTGTGTCAAAAAAAAATTAAATATATCTAATCCTTCCCTCTAGTTTCAATCGAACCCACAACCATCACATTATCACTAAAACCCTAAAGCGCAATACATACACGTATAATCTATAAAAATATCCACCAAACCAAACTACATATAAAATTTAAAAGACTCAACCGCCAGTAAATCCGTGCTGTAGATAACACAGATCCGAACTGACGTTCCACCGTCGACGGTCGATATAAAATCGAACGGGTTAAGATCGTACTCGGCCTTCGAGTGTACTTTACGCGCCTGTAGCTGCATAAAATACTGTCTGCTTGGTGGTAAATTAAAAAATATGTTTATGCATTTTTTTTGCATCAGCGTGTATTTTTTATGGATTAAAGAAGAAATATTGTATTAGATAGCTGATTGAAAGATAGTTTTGAGTTTGAATATCATATTTTTCCTTTGAATGAGAATATTACTTGTATGATAAATAAACCAACTTTTAGTACTGTATTTCAGAGATATGTTCTTAAAAGAATATAGATCAAAACGGGACATAATTAAAATATGATTGATGATTTTTGTTTCACCCAGTATGTTTCATAATGTTAATGTGTAACAAGATCTTGGCGCAGTGGAACAGCTGACTGTGAACTGGACGGTTGTAGGTTCGATCTCCACTTTGCTGAATTATTTTTTAGTTATAGTTATTTCCGCCACTCAATACGCAATGTCTTAAAAATAATATATTATTAGCGAACCAAGTGACGAATTGAACTCACTACCACCACCTAAAATTCTATTATAAACGTACCATAACTACAAAATTTAAAGAGCACATAGTAACAACATTCAAAACTTTCCTTGTAACTGCTTTACAAGATTCTATTTTATAGCATATCTTGTCTTCTGTAACATAAATGGTGAATTTAATGTCATTTTATACAACATTGTACAAGCTATAACCTAGCTCTATTTAGATTACACGATATTTACATCTCTTTATGTGTAGATAATTTAGAAGCCAGTCGCAGTGCAGCGGCACAAGGGTGCGACTATAAACGCGGCAGGTTGTGGGTTCGATTTCTATTTCGATTTCCGGAACTCTAATGTCTCAATGAAAGTGAGGAACGGAAATGTCATAATGTAAACGAAATATCTTAACACTATGTTCCGCGGTTCTCTCGACCTGACCTTCTTTATGCGGGATACATCGTGAAGCTAAAAAAAATGTGAGGACGTTGTTGGAAATAATTTTAATACATGCTTTTGTAGCTTCACGCTGTATCCCGCATATAGCAGATGGATACAGGTCTTAAGCACTACAATTTCCACGAACTACCCAATATTCGAATCATTGGTTGTTAAGTGACGAAACTCGGGGCTGTGCTTTGACTTATTTAATACATGTTTTATTTTATATTTTTTTTATTAAAGAAAAAAAAATATATACAAAATTTTAACATGCTATATGAAAGTATATTTGTAATTTAGTTTAGTCATTTACTAAGTCTTATAATATTATGTTTACTGTTTTGTACATGTTCAAAATAAACAACATAATATTAAATGTAAACTCGCAACCGGAACACCGCTTTCAGTTTTCAGAGGAAAATATGCAAATCCTTAATAATTAAATCTAGGGGTATATTTGCTGTCCAAAATTGTCACTTTTATTTCTGTTATATGTTACGTGTCAAAAAAATATAAAAAGTGTTACATTTTATTTTTAACTTTACGTTTTGTCCCGCGTAGAGCAAAGAGGGCAGAAATAACCTTTAGTAAGGACACTCCGTTCTACGATTTTCTCCCGAATTCGATAGACATTACGTGTTGAGTGGCGGGGCTGAACGCTGCGATTTATCTAATACAGAAATCTTATTTCGTATTCACATATTTCGCTGTTTTTTGGGATGAATAGAGAAAAACTAATAACAGGGCACTCTGTTCATATGCTTCTTCGATAAAAAGAGGCCGCCATGATGCAGGTGCATAATACAACTGTAAGCGCGACAGTTGTAGGTCCGATTCCAACGCGGACGTTACGATGCAAAGCGCGGCGTTGAGTTCCGCGAATCAACACGCAATGGTTCCAGAATTTGGCGGAAAATGCGAAACGGAGCAACCTAACGCCAAGACTATGTCTTTACTTAGTATTAGTAAACATATACATACACTAATACACCACTGCTCCCCATAAATTCAGCTACGAAACATCTCTTAGTAAATCAGGATCATAATATTTCCTCCACATGTGAAGCTTATTCAAATTCTTATCAAAATGTTTTATCAAACAAGTAGTATCCCGTAACACAACAACCCTTGTCGGAAAGGTCCAAAAGGAGCATAAAGCGTTCAATTCCAACGTCACCTGAAAAAATTGCTTGGAAAAATCTTTTCTTGACATCAAGTGACATGGATCCTGCGGGAACCCATAAATATACTATAAAAACTCTTTTTCAATTTGCCACTTTACGGAGATAGGTTTAGTGGCATTATAATTTATGTCTCTGACATGGATCGATGGTATCCTCCCGCTGTAGACTTTAAAATAATTTAAATTTACTTCCCTTGAGAGGGTGTCACGTCTATTTATACACTTAGAAGTTATTATACTTCGTTTTATTCTTTATTAATTAACATAATTAATTTATGGCAAAAGATTTTAGTGAAATGTCATTAATTTCTTTTTACACAAAAAAAAATCTACAGAGAAATAAAATAAAAAAAACTTACTTAAAAGCTACAGCAATTACTATTATCTCAAAACCAGTAAATTTAAAACATATTACTATTAAAAAATATATTTTAATAATATCATCATTTTTATTCGCAATCGTAATTAGAAAATTGCAGTAATTTCGAACGAAGGTTCAACTGCTTGACATATATTATAAACTAGGCGCATCTGCAATAAAACGTCATCATCATAACGAGGTCTCATATGGAGCCGACTGGGAAAAACAAAAATTGCAATTCACAAATCTATTACACACACGCCATAGCGCCGAAATGTATAAAATATTTTAACTTTCCCTAATCCCATAGTGGTTAACGTTCCAAATTAAATTTCCACATTCGTTGAAACCCAATGTGGACCATACACCGGTGATATAACATTTATTTTCGTATAACAATAGAATAGACACGTCTATGCTATTCGGCTGCTGGATATCAAATGACACTTTCATGTATTCGCTAACGAGTTCCATGATAGGGGCTTATTATGTATATACAGTAAAAACACAGAACTTTCTACCTTATGTCAAAGGAATAAGAAATTTAGAGGTTGCATTAAAAAATTGTAATATAACCAGAGGGTAGTTAGTATGAAGGAATTGTTTAAAAGCGAAAGTAATTAGAATTTTACGTGTGCAGAAGTACACTCGGTGGATTAATAAATATTTCGAATGGCACAACGATTAGTGGCTCGAATTGGATACCAGGGCGATTATAGCCGTGTGCTGGTGAACATTTTTGTGTTTCGTTTTGTTATATGAACTTGTTTGTTGGAGATATTTTTATTTCCAGAAGAACTTAGTTTTGAAATGGCAGCAAACTTTGCTATTTTGATTGAGATATGACTTATTTGACATTTTTTATCTTCATGTTTGTCTAGAATTCTAGATCCTAGATAGATAAAACACATTTTGACTGCATCTTTAGCTGGGTTAATCGCGTATAATTTAATATTAAATATTTTTGGGAACCCAACGTTTTTACCACTGCAGTAGTCCTTAGTCACTTTGTTTTGCCCTCACCTGTTCATTTTTGTATTTGATGATGGAATCCAATACTTCAATTTGCCTAATAAAATCGGATAACATTTTAAATTAAAAATAAACACGTCAATTGGAACTTGAACCTTCAACCATCTATCTATAACAATAAAGTAATTTGCAAAACACAACTAATTTCTACTCAGTTTCTAAAGTAAACACAAATTTTTAATATAAAAAATTGTACCAACTGGAGTACACCGGAGTACTTTTGATATATTACAACCTCTTAGCTCGCTACAATCTTCAATACCTCGACTTAAACTTTTTCTTTACAACGATAAAATGAAATTTTAATAGCAAAACTTGTAAACACTTGCCATAAACTGTAAATAATTACCCTATACCCTTAGAATCTCGTAAATTGTTTTCGACCCTTCGTAACAGGTAGAACTGGACATTGACTATAAATCATCTTTATTACAAACCTCCCTTAGGGTGACTTGAAACTTTGTCTGATAAGTGTTTTTTATACTATCAGTACATTTTGAAGTAAATATGTATGTATATCTTAAGGTTAACTGTAAGTAAAATGAAATATTTCATATTTTCATTTCTCCGATCTGTGTAGAGGCAAAGCGCGGCGTTGAATTCCGCCATTCAAGATTCCGCAATGCCTCCAGATTACGAACACTAGATTCCCACTGCCACGTAAACTTAGATTAACAATTTAACATTTTCGCAAACTCATAGAAGTGAAACATCGTTCGACAGAGTGAGTCATGCAGCTTATAACGCTACTAAAAATAGTTAAAACAAAGTACTGATGGTAACCATTTGATAAGTTTGGGCCAACGAATGGAGGTAGCAAAAAGATTTATAAAATAACCTGCCGTATCGATCTTATCTTTTCATCGATACAAACTGTAGTTTCGCGTGCACTAGCGTTGATATTCTAATAGCTGTATTTCCTTAATATTACATATTAAAAGAGTTTAAGTATATTTTCATAATTTTCTGGTTCTGGTAATATAAAGCACCGCGTTGAGTTACGCTACCACTCAACGTGCAATGTCTCAATTTGACACGAATATCAAGATATAAAATTTTTAATATATTGAAAATTATGCCATTCATACCATAACCCAAACTAAAATTATCAACCAAATTAATTATAATAATAAATAATATTAAAATAAATACTACTAATAAGTAGGGAGACTCGAACCTGCGCCTCCTGGAAAACGTTTTCTAAATAAGTATTTTTCTTTCCTAAGTGTGGAATAACACATTAAAAATAAAAATGTTAGTAATTAATCAAGTTTGAAAGAATAATTAAAATAAAAATATATAACAAAAATAATTACCGAAACGAACTTGTTTGAATACTTAATAATTCAGTCTGACCATAATTATTTGTTTCTATAACAGAACATTTATTTTAATTGTTCCCAATATTGTGGTAACGTTGAGAAATACGATGTAATTTCTGATATAACGTATTTAAAAATGTATATGGATGGGGCTTAACACATTTTATCGTGTAATAATTACATAAATATTTTAGATACACCAGTTTGTTCAATTCCGACGCTCAATACGCAGTGCCTCCAGAATTCGGCAGAAGTGTCTTAATGGGAACAGAGTGCCTTAGGTTCGCAGGTTCCCTCCGTCTACCTTATTGTGTGCGGTGATATAGCGTGAAGTTGACCAAAAACTATTTTTAATCAAATTTGATAAGGCTAATATTTATGGTGACGTAGTGTACATGGATATTATAATTACCAATATCAATAATATTCATTACTATTCGCGGCGTTGAGCACCGCTACTCGACATACAATATCTCGTCAGTATAAATTATTTGTTTTAAATACCCTTTATAATATAGCAAAATATAAAAATCTTTATTAAACTAAATTTTAATTAGTATGAAGAAAATAGAATTCAATCTAAAATGTATAGACAGTTCAAGTGTAATGAAATCTGCTACGTGATTTAGAAGTAAATGTAAAAAGACAAGTTAGATGAAGACAGACGGAGGGACTTTGTTTTATAATTTCTTACTTTGTGCCTTTATTTACTCTTATATAACATTATTTGTATTAGTATTTTGTCTATTTACATTAGTAGTTATATATCTTGTATTTTTATTAATATAGATAAAAAGAATTTAGTGTACTCTTTTTCACTTTCTTCACACGAATAGATCCAACTCAAATGGATTATGTGGCGTAACCTAACACTGCATAATTTTGTGCGAGGGTTGGTTATGTTGAATATAATTGTCACTTCATGGTAGTTGACCTCTATGGATCGAATGGACAATAGTGTGCGAAACACGTCTCATTCTCAAATAAGCCACACAGGCGTCCCCACTGTTTTAATAAATATAATTTATGGTAAAAAGGAAACTTGTACTTGAAAAGTTTGATTACGCCCGTGTTCCACTAATGTTTAAAAGTCAACGTAATTTATAGCTGAGCTTTATCAGTGCTTTATCGCATTAAGTTATAAAGTTTGGATTAATAATGCCACTTTTGCCGTTTTTATAACGCGACCACGTACGAAAGGAAATTGTCGAGCGGCGCCCGCTCTAAGTTTATCGACACTTTTCTAATTTACATCAGGGGCAACCCTATTATAAGATCCACTGCAGTACATTATGTATTGTTCGAGCCCTCATTTCGTTGTATGACGTAGCGAAAACGGCTTAAACGATCTGTCGGTGCCGTCATTAATTTGCCCAGATTTATTATATCCTATCCAGAATATGCACACCTAACCCGCTATGAAGTTAGCAATAAATCTTCCGAGCAACTCATCCATTGCATCTTAAATTTCCCGTTTAAAAACTAATCGGGGAGTATTGACGTCGATGTAAAGCGCTTTAGTTGAGAAAATATTTCACGCCCTTGTTTGCGTCGGACTGAATCGTCCAGAAATTGATTATGAAACGTTGAGTCGACAGTTTTTCGTTTTGTCTTTCATTGGGTGTTTGCTTTTGAATTGGTAAATGGTTTCTGGACGTAACGATCCGATGAACAACGTCGGATAGGTTTAATTGGATTTATTTTTGGTGGGAACCTTCTAGTGCGTTGTTTTTTAGCGATGGATAAATGGCTTGGTGCGGCATGTTTTTGGAGGGTAGTTAGGTAATAGATTATTTGCGCTGGACCCGCTGACCGCAAAATGTATTTATCTCACTGAACTGAGATAAACGATAATTGAATAAGCTTCGAGCGAACAATTTTATTGAAGGAATCTAAAATTATTTTTAAACTTCGTTGTTTTATTTTTTTACTTATTATATAATTTCTATAGCCTTACTTTTATGTTAAAAACAAAAGTGAGGCACAGCTCAATATGCATAATTAACCTGTTTTTGGCTTGTTTCCAAAAATTTGTATAAAATAGAAAAACTTGTTACCTAAACCAAGTAAACCAAGTAAATTGTAAACCAAGCCATATAATTAATTTAATACTTAAAAAAATTACAACTTATCATAAAATATATATATTTGCTTTACTAATATACCTATTTTTTATTCCAGAACCAAGATACGAAACAGCGTACGCGTGCGAAGGGAAGACCCTCAAGATTGGTTGCAGTGAAGGCTCAGTGATCCATCTGATAAGGGCGAACTATGGCAGATTCTCCATAACGATATGTAACGACCATGGCAATACCGACTGGAGCGTCAACTGTATGAGCACGAGGAGCTTACGGGTTTTACATAGCAGGTTTGTTAGTTTTTGATGTACTACATTTAAACCACCTAATACATCACCTATATAAAAAAATATAATAAGGAATTGTTAAGGAATAATATTTTTTTGGTTTTCTGTAAGATTTTTGAATGGACCAAATCTAGAATAAGTTATTTAAAAAAAAACAATTTCAACAAGTAGCTCCTGAGATTAACACGTTCAACCAAAAAAACACTTTATTTTTATAATATTAGTACAGATTTTAATTTTAAAAACTACTTATACATGTACGTATGGTATACTCAAGCATCTATTATTATAATTTGTACAATGAAAATCCAATATACATTAAGTATATTTCCCATTTATCTCACGTCTCTAATCAAAATCTGATAAGTCCTTTGTTCTTTTATTGGAATGAGCTTTGTTACACACACAAAAGACAATTGTTTGCAGTTAATTAATTAATACTATTGCTAATAATGCTTTACTTTATATTTATTTCATATTGTATAAGTTTAATTCGGTTAAGCATGGTAAAAGTAAATAATAACTCGTATATATGCAACATAAACGGCATGAATTTTATTGTATTCTACGATATCAGGACCTTTTAGTCCAGGAACTCTACGTCGTACTTTGTCTATCATTACATTGTTTATATTTTTTTTATATAAAATTTAAGCCTGAATTTAAGCCTGATGGCCTCATCATAAATATATGCATAAAATAAACAAAAATCTTCCGGCATCGAAAATACAACATCCCATTAACACAAGAACCGAAACAAAGTAAATCGAAATGTACCGAATCAAAATACAAGTGGGGAAATTGCGAATGTATCTAAAATAATTGTAACTATATCGGTATTAAATGTCTATATTGCGGTTTAATTTGTTACGTTGGTATTATTGTGGTAATGAAATTGTACTGTGTAGATTCGGCGTTAACCTGACCGCACACTATGATTATTATTTATGTTATTATTAACGAAATTCTTAATAACTTCTGTGTACCTTGCAGTTTTATTGTGTTTTTTTAATTTGTAATTTGTTATTTTAAGTTCTTATCTATCTTGTATAGAAGAATTTATTTAAACCTGACCTCGTCCACTACAGGACCAATCCCCTCCAATTCATCAACTTCCCAAGAGCTCGACCTTCGCTCTAACCGCTTCTAATTATGGATGTTTTTAAATATAAATCAGCTTCACACAGCAGCGTAGGCAGAGGAAAAACTAGTCTTAATACATTCCGTTGCCCACTTTCTGCCTAATTCTGGAGCCGTTTCTTGTTGAGTGGCGGAATTCGATGCCTTTGCTTTGACAACAGAGCGATAAATTTAATTAAATATTTAATTTCCTCGAGTGGGGATCGAATCTACAACCAGTCTATTTTTAGTTACACTTTGTGCCCCTGCGCCATTAAAACTTGAATTAAAACAAAATTGGTGCCAAGTCATAAGAATATATCCACCTCGCAACATCTCCCAATTTACAAACTGTTGCTATTTCATACTTTATTTTCCATGGATATTTCTTTTGCACTTCTCCAGTAAGATGACAATGAAGACAAAAAAAGATTATTAGTCAAGATTTTGATATGTAACAGCCGTGTTATTCAAAAAAAGCTCTCCTCAAATTTTAACATAAATGATTATCCTTTAGTGTAGCGTCCTCATATTATACATAATCACTTGGTACTGTAATTGCTAATAATACGTTATAATCATTTGTCCGAAATTCGAAAATTTGATAGCGTTTGCAATGAAATTCATAATGGTTAGCGCGACATAATTCATGTTTAATTTCACATAATACATTCAATTATTAGAACATGGTACATTTAGTTTGCATATGTCTAAACATTGTGATGATTTGTTAGACGTTTGTTGATGTCAAATATATGTATGTACATTTATAAAATAGATACGAGCTTATATTATACTGTATGTTTTATTTAAGGTAGTATTGTATTGACAAACGTCACTTCTTTTTCTCTTATCGATGCAGAAACGTTATTTTATATCCTTAGCATCCTGTTGGCCTAAAGAAACTGAATTGTACACTTGCTGTCGCCGGTAACTTTATTTGTATGAACTTTAAAATGTAACATGCAAAATTCTCGTTTTTTTTTATCATTATCGTAGAATTTCAAGATATCCTTTCTTAGCGCTTCCTATACTCGTGAACTTACTGAACCTACACTCCTGAATCTTTTCGCCAATTGTTATCTCACGATGGCCAGTAATTTCTGAGTTATCGGTCAATCATTTAGTAATGGAAGATTTATATAATATAAGTAGGAATGTGAATGGATTATATGTGAAATGAGACAGCTTTATTTACTACATTTTACTGAACGATATTGATGATATCTAGACATATTTATATCTTATTACGACTACGAACATAAAAATTTAAAAGAATATTATATAATACTCTATGTAAATATTAACGTGTATAGAAAAATATTAAAAAAAACATACAAAAATTCTACTTATCGTCACGTCATGATGGGAACTCAGAAACTTCGTCGATCCCAAAAATTAAATATTCCCCTACTCGATAGCATTACTACTAGATTGGCAATAAAGTGCCCCTCTCGTGTAAGCGACGCCTAAATTGATTGTTGATAAATGACGCGTCCAGTAATTATGCTGTACAAAGTTTATTTTTGAATTACAAAATCATTCACCTGTAAAATAAACTGAAAAGCTTTCCATTTGTGTTTTGCTGATCTGTTTTTGATATTTATTCATTGGGATTGCATTCTGTGGAAACTTTGGTCAGTTTCAATTTTAATTGACATTTCGAGCTGGATCGTTTTTAGGTACGAAAGAAGTAAATTGCTCGCATTTATGACCTAAGTATCATTAATGCGAGCGTAGAACTAAGCATTTATAAGTAAATTTATAGAACAAGGAAAGAATATTATTAGTCTTAATCTAATTACTTTTATATCTAGGTTAATAAAAAAATATGAAAATAGTATTCTTTTTACTTATTTCATTATTTCATGTCTCTTTACAGATGTAGCATGCACCAAAACTGCAGTATACTAGCAAGCACGAACATGTTTGGTGACCCATGTCCGAATACACTCAAATATTTAGAAGCCCACTACCAGTGTGTACCGGGTAAGATACTTCATAATTTATTGCTAGGTGTCAAGTCACTCAGTTATTCTGAGCCAACTACATTTCACAATATTGTTAATTTTAAATGCTACCACCGATAATATGGCACATAATTTTTTTTATAACATATATTTATTAAAAATCACATTTTTATCTTGCAGCATCTACGACCAGTACAACAACTAGGCCATCACCACCCTGGTTGATAACATCTCAACCGACTGTGTGGAGGTCCACGGCACCCCCAATACCCAAGAGCCCAGTGCTGACACCTCAAGAGAAGAAGAAACCAACTGTTATCACTCCACCCACCTTCAGACCACATATCACCTTGCCTCCGGAAGTGCAGCTTGGAAATATTGCTACTAAGGTAAAATGTTTTGTTTTTTTTACACTTTACATTATTTTATATTTTAGATTATAGGAACAAAGAGTGAACTTAGTAAGAAATAATTTATAAATTAAAAATTAAATTAAATTAGCTTCACGCTGTATCCCGCACACAGCAGGGTAGGCAGAGGGAACCTAGTGTTAAGACACTCCGTTCCCCACTTTCTGCCGAATTCTGGAGGCATTGCGTGTTGAGTGGCAGAACTCAACGCCGCGCTTAACCTCGACACCAGAGCGAAGAAATGGAAATATAAAATTAATTATATAAATATTAGAAATAATTTATAATAATATTTAAAAATATTTTCTATATTTTATTAGAAATATGAATCCATTTCCATTATTCTTAGAATCAATTACACAATTACAACATTATCTGATTGATCAACTATGTAATCTAATAAATTAATATGTATAAGATAAAATTTTACTTGAAGTAAACATAATATTTTATTGTATTTTTATGTAATGCATTTCCAATTAATACAAGTTTTCGGGATTTATTTTCAATCGACACTAATTTCATTTAATCTTCAAACCTATGAGTGGACTGCTTGTAGAAAAAACATTTTGAGTATTGTATTTCAAAAGAAACGGGGGCCGGTCGTGGCGCAGAGGCACAAAGTGTGACTGTAAATTGACTGGTTGTGGGTTCAATCCCCACTCGAGGAAGTGGAATATTTATTTACATTTATATTTTCATTTCTTCGCTTTGGTGTCGAGGCAAAGCGCGGCGTTGAGTTCCGCCACACAGCACGCAATGCCTCCAGAATTCGGCGGAAAGTTGCGAACGGAGTGTCTTAACATTAGATTTCCCTCTGCCTACCCTGCTGTGTGCGGGATACAGCGTGAAGCTGATTTTATTTTTTTTATTTTTTTAACCGGGTAAAGAGTCAATAACTAGTAGCTAACCAATGTTTTTTTAATAAAAACGTACATTAGAATATTTGAAGAAAATATATAAGTCAACGTAGCATAATTAATTTGACATATCGATTGAATGGTAATGTGCAACGTGCAGGCAGTATAGAGGCAGAGCCGCGAGCAATTGCTAATTATTAACAATTTGCTAGTGGTTGCGGTCGTTAATGCGATAGAATATTCAGGTGCTTCAGTGCATTCGAAGCAAACCCAATATATAATCTGCATTAATGTACTCAACGGAAAAATCATTGTTATATTATTATATACAACCAAGTTTGCAAAGACAATATGGAGTGAAGACACTCACTCAGATTTTCACTCTCCGTCTGGGTTCAAGATATTGCGTGTTTAGTGACAAGCTCAACTCTGTATTAAGTTAGCAGCAGGAATCGAACCCATAACCAACGTCTTTTTACATAGAAATTATTATTTTTTTCTAGAAAACAACGACAAAACAACCAGATTCATCATCAGAAAAGGAACCACCTCAAAGTACTCTCGATAAAATACCTGAAGTCAAAGAAGAGTCACCTAAAGCTGCTGCACCGGAATCACCTAAAATTGATAAACCAAAAGAAATTGAAAGTCGTAAGTATTTTTATAATAATTAATCACTTAAAGAAAACATAAATAATAGAAAAATCTGAGATAAGATAATATTTTATTGCAATATAAATTTAAATATTCTAAAATATTATTTACACATCTTTCCATAGCTACGGTTACAGACGAAACTATTCACTGGGCGTCAAGAGATGAAGATTCTGACCCCACATCACCCGTCCACCATATGCCACCTAAAGAGAATCGGCCCAATCCTGACATCATTGATGATTTTGAAAAGACTTTCTGTGAGTGTAGATATTTATCTTTTAGAATTTGCATTTCTCGTTATAAAATGAGAAAGAGTAGGTTCCTACTTTCAATTAAAATTGTCCTAAAATAATGAAGAAAAATGTATTTTAAATTCTTAAGACTTTACTACCTACTTAGTTATATTATTTTTAGCCTCACGCTATATAATGTATGTAGCAAGTAAGGCATAGGAAACCTAACCTAACATCAAGAAGACAATTCTCAGAGAACGGAGTGTTTCGTTCTCTTCTGTTCTGCTCACTGTCGGTGTTGTCTTCTTGCTAGAGCGAGAATCTTTAAATAATACATTCCTCCGAGTGGGAATCGACCCCACAAATATGGCGTAGGGAAACTATAGAATAGTTTACCTACCTTAGCGTAGTTGCTTAAAAAAATATTACAAATTTTATAATACCTTAGATATAATGTCTTCTTTATATATTACAGCAACAATGTCAACGCCTACAATGGGCAGACGAGCGTACTGCCCTCAAATAAATGCGAGGGGACTTCATTGGAACTGGACATTAGCTGGTACATATGCTGTACAACCTTGCCCTGGAGGAGCAACGGGTTTGGCACGATGGAAGTGAGTGTTTTGTTTTATTTTTTTTAAAGATTGTTTATTTTTTTCAATATATCTATTCAATTTAAAAAAAACTATATTAATATTTATTTGTGAATTTTCATTACCATTTATTATACAATATCAAATAATCATTTTTTTTTTAAATATATAAGTAATTTACTTTTGACTTCTAATAGGTTAATAAATTAACTTTTTTACTGAAGAAATATTACTAAAATTACCAAAAAATTTCAGATGCTCATTAACTAACCATCATTATATCGAAGAAGAAAGGCCAAGGCGGAGAAGTTCTGGGTTACAATCTGGGGAAAACTACCACGATCTCGGTCTAGACCAGCCTAATGATAGGCAGATGCAATTGATTAGACGACTAGGATCTGAGGCATTATTGAAAGGTATTTTAATTAATTTGTTTTATCTTTAATTACAAAATATTAATATAATGCTAAGGATATTTTCTGATGGCGAAGCTGAAAAAGAAACAAAGCTCTGCATTAGTATTTTTTTCTTAAAAGGCAGAGCATTGACTACCACTACTTAAAACGCAAAACGCCTTAGAATTTGTTGGAAAATGGGGAACGAAAGTATCTTAATGGAAACGAAGTATATTAACATGCAGATCCTAAGAGCACTACTATGTGCGAGATACAGCGTGAAGCTAAGAAAAATCTTTTATAAAAAAACTATAAGATATAGTACTTCTCTCTTATGAACATTATTACATTGTTATAAACTAAATATGAAAAAAGGGCATACAATTTATTTTTTCAACAAATATTCAATATCTTATAGGTCGCGACGGAGATTCTCCAGAACACCTAATAGACTACCGAGGAACAGCAAACATGCCGGATGCTCAGACCAGTCATAATCTAATCTCCAGTGGAGATATTATATATTGTAAGTTGTTTATTTTAATATTTATACATGTTGTTTTAGAGCTGTATTAATTTTGCCTTCATTTAATGCTTATTTAATTTAAACGTGAAGCTAAAAAGTATTTGATAATAAATAACGAAAACGTTGCACATCAGCTTCACTCTGTGTATTTCTAATGTGAAAAGTAAAAAAATATTGTTAATATAAATAATCAGCAATTATAGTTTTGGACTCTCGTCATAAATGTATACAAAACTATTTTCAAGCTGTTTGTTTGCCTTTCCACTTTTAACTTTATGTGGCAAACATTTTTTACTAATATGGCAACCCATATATTCTATAGCTGAAGCAATTTTTTTAAAATTTTTATTACAATTTCAGGAATTTATACATATAATAATACATAATAAAATCTAATTTTCCAGCGGACACAATACCAGAATGGCACGGAACTACTCCAGATCTCAGCGAATGTAGATCAGTTTGGTTAAACAGCCTCGAAGCGAGAGTACGTGAAGGGGAATCTTTGTTGAGCATTAGTAATGATTTGGCTCAGGTAATTTTTGTTGTGATTTCTATGATAGTGATTTTCGTTTCAATTTGTGCTTATTAAATCAATTCTTACTATTTGTGGTTTATAAGTTTGGCAAGAAGCTACTTTTATAAATCCTGTACATAAAAAGGAAAATTTAACAAATATTTTTTGTTTAATCTAGCAATATTTATTAAAAAACAATAATGTCCTTCATAAGATAATTTAAATTCGTTAAGAATAATTCTTAACTTAAAAATACCCAGGCTAAACTATTTAATTACAGTAATTTTCTACAACAAAACTAAAAAGTACAATAAATTCACTTTATGTATATTAATAATCAGTTAATTCTCAAGGTAACATCCTCGAACACCCTTTACGGAGGCGACATGATGACCACAACCAACATAATGAAGAAACTCGCTCAAAGGATGTCACAAAATCTACAAACGTTTACCGATCCAAGTCAAAAAGAAGCAATTGTAACGGATATGTTGTTTGGAGTTATTAAAACTGGTAAGATTTGTAATAGGAATGTTTTTATTTTTTAATATTAAGTGTGTTTAAAGTAACAATTATATAATTTCAATTATATTTAATGTCGTTTAACTTAAGCTATACTTCTACATCATATAACAGTCAGTCATATAACGCTGAAAATTAATTGCTTCAATGTGATAATCTCACAAACTAAGAACGCGAATTGAAAAAAATATTATTATAAGTACCTATGAGGCCAGTCATGGCGCAGAGGCACAAAGTGTGACTGTAAAACCGATTGGTTGTGGGTTCGATCCCCACACAAGGAGATGAAATATTTACTTAAATTTATATTTCCATTTCTTCGTTATGGTGTCGAGGCAAAGCGCGGCGTTGAGTTCTGCCACTCCAGAGACAATGCCTCCAGACCTTGTCAGAAAATGGGGAACGGAGTTCCCTCTGCCTAGCCTGCTGTGTGCGGGATACAGCGTGAAGCTGATTAAATTATTAAATTAAATTTATAAGCACCTATTAATTGTAAGTTCGATGATTTGTGGGCTCAGTCCGCATTCGCAGAATTGGTTGTATTTATATCATTTACATTCCCCCGCTCTCTATGACAAAGCGCAGCGTTGAATCCCAACACTCGATACACAATGTCTTGAATTGAAAAAATATAAAAATTAAGTTTTAATTCTATCCTCTGCCTAACCTAACCTTCTATTTCCTTTCCTAGGCTCAAATCTTCTAGAAGAAAGCCAAAGAGCGTGCTGGTCAGATCTTAGTGCAGATGCACAAAACAGAGTGGCCAGTGCTTTATTGACCCAGTTGGAAGAAAACGCGTTCCTACTAGCCGATGCTATTACAACAGAAAAAACTATTTTACAAACCGTTAAAAATATATGTAAGTACACATTTTATGCCTATTATAAATTGTTATTTGTAGTTAAAAATAACTTTAACACTGGCGGCCAGTGAAATGTATAATAACGATATTGCAGAAGAAGAATTTATTACATTTTTAATATACTAATATTAAAACCAAAAATAATGGAGTAAGTATAGAATAAATTTAATAAAGATTACCTAGAATAGAATAAAATAGTCGTTATTGTACTCTTGATTGTACTCGTTATAAAAATAACGAAAAACGAAAATATGCGTATAAAATACATGTAAAGGTGGTCTTATTGCTTCAAGTAATTTCTTAACGACAACCTTTGGTAAATAGTGTACTGTTTCAGTGTAAAACAAATAAAAAAAGTATTATATTCTTAAGTCCTATTTAGTTTTTTAAACCTATAAATTTATAGTATTTATGTGAGATTTTTATTTATATTTTTTTATATATCTATTCTAGGTCTATCTGTACGAGTTTTAGAAGTAAAGAATGTTGAAGATGAAACGTTCCCGTCTCTAATAGCGCAGGAACAGTGGAAAGCTTCTGAAGACACTATAACTATACCGAAAGCTGCTTTACTAGGTAAATTTATAATAAAAGACTTTAATTTCCATTAACGTTAAGTAATTCTTTAGATAACGTATAATAATTTTAAACATAGCGGTATTTGAACTCGCGCCTTTTAAAAACCTTCCGAGTCAAATTTCTATTTTCTATTTAAATATTTTTCTATCATAAGTGTTGAATATCACTTTTCTATAATATACACTTATCTAAAATATTGATTTATGTTTAAATATAATGCGCAGAAAAAAAGTTTGTTATCCGTCGAGTATATTTACTTTCAGATGTATTAATTTGATTGCGATCTCAAAAAAAATTATAAAAAATAAACAAATGTAAAAAGTGATATCATCTCTAATAGGGAACCTAGTATCACCTCTCTCTTTCTCTTAATAAATATTAGTTAATAGTAATAAATTTTTGCTAAGCAACCTTTTACTTTTAGAAAATCATCAAGTAGACCTCGTGAGGATAGTGTTCTTCGCCTTTGATGGTTTAGAACAGATTTTACCACCAACTTTTGGTAAAAATCCTGAATTCGCTGCTTATTCCACTGATGGATCTTCCACCAGCCTTAACTCTGAACGAGAAAAGAAGAATATTACAAGAGTTTTAAACTCTAAGGTAAGTAATAGAGAAATATAAATATTTAGAAATGTATAAAATTTATTCGGCAGGCGAAACTAAGTATCTTAACATATGATTCTCTCCGCCTACACTGTCATAAATGCTTGAAGCTTCTTTTTTTCTTTTCTTTTAAAAGAAAAAAAGAAGAGTAGTGTAATCATCGAACCCTGAACTCTTGAAGTATAATTAATATTAAGAATTTATCTTACTTTTAGGTAATATCTGCAAGTTTAGGCAACGGGCGGCACATACAACTGTCACAAATGGTACGATTAACTATGAAACATTTGAAGACTGAAAACTTAACTAATCCAGCTTGTGTGTTCTGGGACTATACGTTACAGTAAGTTATTTATACCTTTACTTAGATTTCAAAATTTTTCAAACACGTTTTATACTTTTTTATTTTATACCAATATATTTGAACTTTATATGAACGCACGTTCTTCTATTTAAAATGTTTGCTAATATGCAGAAAAATAGATTGGTATATTAAATCTCTGTTACTACACAATATTTAAGAGTTTTGCATTTAATAAGAAAAAATAACTATATCCAAAAATCATATAAAAAACCCACTTTTCATACGAAATAATATTACAAATGTGGAAATGGGTGGATGTATGTTCCACTTTCACGCAAAATTACTGATCGGATTTAAATAAAACTACAGTAACATATCTTATACAACAAAATAATATATATCTTAAAACTTATATAATGGTTTCATATAATTTGGCTATTATATAACAATAAGTTTAAGCTGGCAAAGCCATAGGTGGATCGCTAGTCTTACATAAAAGTAACCAACACAAATCTATAATTTTCAGTGGCTGGTCATCAGAAGGCTGTCAAGTAGAATGGTCGAACAGAACCCACACAGGCTGTGCATGTTCACATTTAACTAATTTCGCAATATTAATGGACGTGCATGGAGTGCCTCTGAGTTCCACACACGAGATGGCATTAAGACTAATTACTTCGATTGGTTGTAGCATATCTATCGTTGCTTTAGTCATTGCCATATTTGTGTTCCA
This sequence comes from Heliconius erato x Heliconius himera, assembly GCA_013421005.1. Classification (NCBI taxonomy): domain Eukaryota; kingdom Metazoa; phylum Arthropoda; class Insecta; order Lepidoptera; family Nymphalidae; genus Heliconius; species Heliconius erato x Heliconius himera. The sequence continues at coordinate 6,489 of JAATLQ010036200.1, read as the reverse complement.
GTTTGTCAGGAATATGAAGGTGAGTGTGTATTGATTTTTTTATTATAGGGATTATATAATTAGAAAAATGGTAATTGATGGTTGTAGTTAGAGTTTAACAAAAATTAAAGGAATTCTTCACTAAATATGAAAAAAAATGTATAGGTAAAAATGTATGTATCTTATATTACATATAAGAATTTGTTGCGAATTCTGTACCCGCCGAACCTCTTTTTCAAAATTTAGATATTCTTGTAATTCAATGATATTAACTCAATTTTAATGATAAATACTTATAAAATATGAAGTAACTTAATTATTATTTATTTCCATGTCATTTTTTTTTCCATAGTATTAATAATATTGATATTATTTTTTCCAGTCTGATCGAGTGTTCATACACAAAAACCTGTGTTTTTGTCTCCTAATCGCTGAAATAGTCTTCATGTGTGGCATAGATAAGACGCAGAACAGTACAATGTGTGGAGTCATAGCTGGATTACTGCATTATTTCTTTTTAGCAGCTTTTGCTTGGATGTTTTTAGAAGGTAAAATTCCTTAATATTATGTAAACTCTTCTATTAATAGCTGAGTGAATGATATATACAACATACACTAGAACCTAGTTGTGAAAAGCCGAAATTAGACTTTTATAAACTTCTGGAGCACTAAAATTAGTTTTATCAAAATGTAATCCAAGCAAATGAAGCTTTGTACAATTTATTCCATATAAAACTTTAGAAAGTAACAACTTCTTGGCAAATTATTAATATCTTCAAAAAGGCCTATTAGTATCAATTAATTATTCGGCCATTTATGAGGCTTCGATCGAAATACGAATATGTCGAATATGTTGAAAATTGCCGAGCGTGGGGAACTGTGTATATTACACTAGAATCTCTCTGTCTACCCCGCTATACGCGAGATACAGGTGACGTCATAAATCAATCTGTAATAGCCACTTACTAGTTTTAAACACATTTTTTATTTAAAATTTTCCAGGTTTCCACCTTTACGCCATGCTAGTAGAAGTATTCGAACCTGAACGTCCCCGAGCTCGCTGGTACTGCGCCGGCGCGTACATCACTCCGCTACTCGTGGTGTCGATATCGGCTGCGATATACCCTCGCGGGTACGGCACAGAGAACCACTGCTGGCTGTCAACTGATAACATGATGATCATGAGCTTCGTTGGGCCAGCTGCTATTGTTGTTGCTGTAAGTTGTATCTTGTAAATTGTTTTTTTTTATACGGCGTTGAGTTCAATCTACCAACTCGCAATACCTTAAGAATTTATCGGAAACAGTGAACCTATACTACTATGTGTGAGATAACGCGTGAATATAAAAAAAGTTGGGAATAATTGTGTTCTTTAAATAGTTTTCTTTAACAATCTATAATTTAGACGTTTTTCAAGAGATTTACAAAAGCTTTTTTTTAACCAGCGGATTGGTTCAAAACTCTCTGTCCTAGAAAATAGTAATGAACAAGATAGAAAGCTAATTTTGAATATCCATTTTCAGGCTAACTGGTTCTGCTTAGGCTTAGTCGGTTATATGATGTGTCACCATTCAACAGTCTCTATTAAAGCGAAGGATAATACAAAAATATATAAAATAAGGTAAATATTTCTTTGAAAATTTGGACATTATTTATTCAAATGCTAAGCAAAAAAGTATAGCTTAGCTGCATGGAATTTTAGTAAGAATTTTTTTAAAGAATTCCAAATCTCTTGTTTTTGGGCCGATTTTAAATATTTTTTGCATCTTAAACATAATACTATATTAAATTTAAATAAAAACCATAATTACTTTATCTTTTGTCAGGAGTTTTAATTTATATATTTATATTTCCAGGGTGTGGCTCTACAGTTCAATGGTACTCGCGGTCATTTTGGGTCTAACTTGGACTTTTGGTCTACTTTACATCAACGAGCAAACAGTCATCTTCGCATATGTATTCACTATACTAAATTCATTACAAGGACTCTTCATATTCATCTTTTATTGCCTGCAAAATGAAATTGTAAGTTAAATTTGTGTTTTATTATTTAATAAAATATTTTCATTACAATTGTCGTGTGTAAAAATACGAAAAATTTTCTTTTTCTTTTTTAGAAAAATGCGAAACATTCATTTTTAATTAATCTTAAAATAATCTTCATACACATACATTCTTGCTTAAAATTAATATTATTTATATCTGCACGTATACAATCCACAGTTCCAAAAAGAATTCATCCGTATCTGCCGTCGGTACTCGTGGCTGAGTTGCTGCCTCAAGATGACCGGCAACCCCGCGTCCAGCACGCACGTGGACACGCGCCAGGGCTCCGTCAAGAGTCGGAGATACAACCAAAATACGGCTGACAACGAGGACGTTGTCGATCCTCGTGATGTTACCGTAAGTATCATTTAAAAAAAGTAGATTATCCACACTCTGGTTAGAGCGCTTGGACGGTTCCCAAGATTCGCTGGTTCGAATCCCGTTAAATTTTTGTACATTAAAACTTTTCCCTTTCCTTAAAAATATATTTATTTATGTATATTTTTGTAATTTAACACGTGGTATATAATATATGGTTAGAGCACAAATAAGTTTTAAAGTTTTATGTTATTCATTATAAGATATAAATCTAACTGCACTGTAAGGTTAAGTTTAAATTTTAAATGGGATTTGAATGTTCAGTCATATGTGTACGAGTAGGCAGACGTGATAAAACTTTTTGTAGCTTCACTTAAATTTTAATCCCACATATAACGAGGTCTAAATGCGGTATATCATATCATAACGTCGTATATCAATTACTTTTTATTTGAACATACATATTACACACACTTTGGCAAAGCGCAGCGAACGAAACGATAGTGTCTTATCGCTAAACTCCTAGGTTCCTTCTGCCTATCCCGCGGTACGGGATATAGCGTGAAGCAAAATAAAAACTAAAAAAATGTAATAATAATTTAGGGAAATATTCTGTCCTGTGTGGAAATGGTCGGGGATATGTATATGTTTAGTGTTTAATCGTTGTGCTCAAGTAGCTTAAAGTAAATAGTTTAGTAGTTTACACATATATTGTTAATTATAGTATCATAAAAAGTTAATATTTTACACGGTGGAAGGTTTCACATGGTTTTAACTTACATACATATATATATACAACATAATTTTATATAAAGACTAAATTAAAAAGTTATTAAATTCTGAACAGAACTCAGCGAGCACGTCCGTATCAGCGTCTACAACAAACAACCTCGTGATCAACACTCTTAACGTTGTTGTTAACAACAACAATCATAATAACAACAATGTTATCAACAACGCGTCAGTAGCGTCCTTCGCGGCAGCCGCCGCCGCTCATAACTATCATCCTCATAGAAACCGTAGAAATTCCCAAGATAATCAAAATTTTGGACCTAATTTCGGTCCCACTCTCAATGCTACGTCAAATTTTTCACATAATATCCCGGAAAGGGAATCCGCTCCGATGTCCCATTTAAGAAATCCAATTAACTCAGGAAGTGGCCGGTACCCGTCGGGATATCGACAGAATGTCCAACAAGGTTCGTACGCATATATAGAGATAGGATTATCAAAATTACCCAAATTATAAAAAATATATATACATATATATACCACCAAAACACTCTGGCTTCAGTGACTAAAAGACAGCTCAGTTTTTTTTTCTTAAGCGTTAAACTAACCTTGTGTTAAGATTATGTGTACGTAAAAACGGTAAGTTTTATTTTTTTTTCTTTCTAAGCAACTAACTAATGCTTCACAGATAACTAACAATTAATATAGTAATGGTGGTAGTGCATCTAATGGGTCATTATCGATACCAAATCCTATCTCTATATTATGCGTATGACTCTCGTAGCTCTTTCAGAATTCAATAACTTTACGGTCGTATCATATTATATTATGTGTACGTAGATTATTTATATTTGTGTCTTATCAAAATGTTGTATGTTAAATGTACTTTATATATTATTTTATAATTCGAAAGCTCATTCACTAAAGATGAAGTAACCATACATACAACTTTTTAATACAGACATTATATATACATTTATATTATATACAACAGAGTTACAACTTACAACCGGAAGCGTCAAGATGGATACGTCCCACCGCCCCAATATACGTACCAAACGAAGAAATGCGAAATCCCCCACAAATACCACACAGTAGCTCCCATTCACAAAGCATTGCGTCAATGCATAGCTACAGAAATACGAATAATATCGAAGTTCCCAGCGATTACCAGAACCTTCGATCGCGGTCGCCATCTTGCTATTCAAACAAAATGGCGGCCTCAATTGGCGGGAACGAGTGGACTGTGAACACGAATGTGTGGAAGGTGAGGGGAGGGCTTTTGACGACTTTGGTAAGATCTCGCCACTGGAAGGATTTACGTCGGATTTATTTATTGTTTTTTTTGGTTTTCATTATTTGTAAGGAAAATTGATGAAGTATTTCTATTTTATTTTGTGTAATTTTTCGATTTTATTTTGTATACAACAATTCGTTTCCATTTAGGAAACCCTTATCCGCCAAGGAAATAGCCGCAAATAAACATTCTCACAAGTATAATAATTCTGGTTATCTTCAAGAATCTATAGTAATGAAAACACATATTTTTATTATTATTTTATTATGTATTATTCGTATTTATATTTAAAATCTTTCAGGTGATGGTTTAGAGATCTTACTTAAGCGTAGCCTAACTGCATGACCTAACATTGCATGAACCACGCACATGTAGCCCATCCCACCTCCTTCTAATTTTAATTACATCGCAGACACTTTCCTCATCCGTCAAATCGATAAAAAAAAACGAATTTCATATAATTAAACTAAAGTTATTTGTCTATTAGTAGAAATTTGGGTAAACTCTAGATCTCTAAATCTAATAATATTTAAGTAGTAATCTCATCCTATTCGTAATTCAATAGATTGTTTCGTGTCTGTGGTAAAAAAAACTGGTGATATATTTTTATGCTCCTTTATATTTATTATGTTGTTTTGTTGTTGTTCGAGAAAACTTCATATGTCACTTTGTAATCGATCTGACGGAAATTAAAAGTAATCAGTTTTCTTTTCTTCTTTTTCAAATAGCACAAGCTAAGGATCACACAATTAACATGAAGATATTTAAAAAGTTAATAAACTCTACTTAGAACTGTATTAGAATTAATTTAAGAACTTGAGCTGTCTTTAATTGTTTTACAGTAAATTATCATTGCTTAAATCATTGTGTGATTTGATTATTAACTTATTACAACATGCAACTTATAAACAAATTACTATATATATTACGTTTTTTTTTACAGAACACTTCTTCTAAGCATCATCCAGTGAACTCCTCGACTCTACCTCATCACGACACGCTTTCTCGTCAGCTGGCACAACAAAGCCACATTCATAGTCCATACCCGGACTGTGATGGCCAAATAGCTCCCGGATCCCCTAGACACGTGATCAAGGATGAGGAAAGCCCACTCCATCATCAAGGATACCAAACGACCAGGAGCTACAACCACGACTTCAGAAATCCCCACGTTTTCATGTCACAGCATTCGCCCGGAAGTCAGGAGATGATTTTCCGGAAACACTACAAAGACGACAACCGACGAAAACATCACCACCACCACGGCAGCCAAAATATGAATCACACGTACTCAGAAATAGCTTCTCAACAAGGAAGGATATACAGACGGGGTTCAGAAGAATTTCGAGTAATACAAGACGACCCAGTGTATGAAGAGATCGAAAGAAACGAGACGCTTATGTCGGATATGTCCGACGATAATTCCGGACCGGATAACTGCCGGCAGAACCCTGGACACCACGGGTCGTCCGGCTCCAAGTTCTTCGGAGACCATCGGCCACTAATCTCCTATAGCCCTGGAGACAGGCACCATCACGAGGAACATTATGGGAAGTACGGCAAGTGGGATGCACTAGATCGATCATACGATCCAAGATATGAAAGTGGTAGACTGATGCATCCCTACCACCAGCCAGAGAGCAATATGAGGGCGTTGGCGGCCGTCCTTAATGGAGAGAATAATGTTGTTTGCCATTTAGAACCACACGCGCCATACGATTCCTACCAGCCACAAACTAATCCGAGAACTGTTTCTCAGCCGAGTTTCTAAACGGAGAACTGTTTTGCAGCCGAAGTTTAAACAAAGAAGTTTCTCTCACTTGATCTTCTAAACAGGGAACTGTCTCTTAGTCGAGTAGAGTACTGCCCCTCAACCAAGCTTCTAACAAAGTGCTATAACTCGGCCCCGTGATTGTGTACAGATAGCGAAATGACTATAAGCGTAGCATAGTTTAGTGTCACTGACCGGTGATAGCGTTTATGTAGAACCTTGCCATAATGTGGACGTTATATATTTATAGATTAGATTGTAAACGTATCTTTAAATCACTTTTTCCACTGTGATCCTATTTAAATAACGGCTCAAAGTTTCAGTCGCGTGAGCGCCGGCCTTGTAC
>JAATLQ010036199.1:18800-35960 GCA_013421005.1 Heliconius erato x Heliconius himera | reverse complement strand
TATATATATATATATATATATATATATATAGAAAAAATAATTAAGTTGATTGATGATTTTTTTTCTATGAAATTTTCTACTTTTTAAATTTTTCCTTATTTGTATAGGAAGCTTCGCCCTAAAAATCTTAACTGTAGGTCTACGAGAAGTACATGTTTTTAAGGATAGATGGCGAATTTCATACAAAATGAAGCAAAAACGATACATAAATTGTATCAAAAGCTTAACTTCTGTGCTCTAAGAAATTGTAGACCTGAATATCTGATATTAATTTCAGATTGATACCTTAACGCGATGTACGAGTATCAATCTGAAATTAATATCAGAGAGATTTAAGTGTTTTCAGAATTGATTTGATTTCTTTCGCAAAAGTTATCGTATTTAATGTTTAATTATTTTGTTTTTGCCACATTAATTCCGCTTCCGCAAAAAATCCGGTTAGAACATAGATTATATAATGTTCCACAACTCTCATCTATCATTGAGAAATTACAAGCACTACGTGGCTGCTACTTACATTGGAGAAATGTTAATCTCGGTCTATTTTATAATCATAGAATCTCGAGTTTTTTCTACCATATAAACAATAATTTAGAAAAAATAACAAACCACAAAACATTAGGAACAAAAAGTAATTATTTTAGTAAGTAGCCTTTTTGTCGAATAATTTACATAAAATTTTACATTTTTTTTTATTGCATCAACATAGTCTTTATGTTGCTCCCCTCTATCTTTCAGTGTCAGTCCCATAATAATCGGTTCAGGTGGTACAGAGGCTAGGCCGAATAAACAGAAAGACAGACAGACAGAAATGTTAAAATTTCTTTTGGTATAGTGTAAATGACTATATGAGTATATGCACTTGAAAAAACACAGTTATGTTGATTTTACAGACAGATCCTTTAATTTTATTCAGACATATGTATACATGTATATTTACATATATACATATGTATAAGAAAAATTCTCTGTCGGCCTCTTATCCAATAGTGAAAACTCAATTTAAATCGGTTAAGCCGATTCTGAGATTACCGTAAACAAACGCAAAGACGAACAAACATAACATTAGTAAAGGGCCCTTATAACATTTTTGCTTATATATCTTCCGATCCGTAACGATTTTATTATAAGTATACATGACTATATTTTTGCAATAAACTATGATTTTGACAACACAAATAATAAAAATAAGTTATCTTTTTTATATTTTCACTAAGAAATTTAAGAGAAAAGTTTTAAATATTTAGGCAATACCTATTACAGAACAACTTTCAAAAACAAATTCAACTTTAGCCATTTAAAGTTAAAGCTTTTACAAATGCTTACTACATAATTAGCAAAAAAGGCCATTTATTCACTAGACTCATTTATGTCTTTAAATTTTATTTTAACAATCCTAAAAAGTTTATTTGGCTCTTTTCTATCTTATTTATACGTGGATTGTGGATTGTCAAGGAGAAAACTTGTAAAATATGTATTTTTCATAGTAAAGTATGAAGCTGAAAAAAAAGAAGAAGGAAACGATTTCTTTATATTTTAATAAACGAAACTTCGATTTCAACTTTATCGTACAGCATATTTTACCTTTATTATTGCTATATAATAGTATATTTAAAAACAAAAAAATCAGCTTCACGCTGTATCCCGCACACTGCAGGGTAGGCAGAGGCAACCTGGTGTTGTGACAAGACACTCCGTTCCCCTCTTTCTGCCTAATCTGTAGGCATTGCGTATTGAGTGGCAGAACTCAACGCCGCGCTTGTCCTCGACACTAGAGCGTAAGTAAATATTTCATCTCCTCGAGTGGGGATCGAACCCACAACCAGTCGGTTTTACAGTCATACTTTGTGCCCCAGCGCAACGACTGGCCTCAAAGATCCTCAATAATAGTATATTTAAAAATTCAAATCACTTACGTATAGTATATTTCTTGTCAGAATGGCGCGATGCCCTTGTAGTCTGCGATGTCCGTCTCTTATAGCGCATTATATATTCTGAAAAGATTTTAGGCATAAGCTATTGCATATTAAATTAAACGCTTACATATAAATATTTGACAAATATGATTCAATTGTAATATGTTTAAATACGCACAATAATAATAGATTAGTGTTTTTTTTCTAGCTTCACGTTGTATCACGCATATAGCAGGGTAGGCAGTTGAAACCTCGAAACCTTGTGTTAAACTACTTCCTATTTAGATATTTGCATTAACCCACTATTCGCCGAATTCTGTCGTGTGGCGGAACTCAACGCTGCGCATGGTGGCCCAGATGTTGTCAGGGGTTTTAGGTTTAAATAATTTATTCTCATAAAAAACATGAAGTTTTGCTTACAATGAGATACAAAAAACATATTACAAAACAGTACAATACAAGCCTCTGACTTCTAGAAATATACACAAAATATAAGAAATTATATACACAAAATATTAGATCTATTATAATTTAGGATATTCTGCATGCTCTAATTTAACTTACTACCTACTTACTCATTAGTCATTACAACATGTTGTTTTTATTTCTTTTTAAACACAGAAATGCTGTCACAATTCTTTATATGATTAGGTAGACTATTATAAAGCAGTACTCCATTAAACATTATTGTCTTTTATCCGTAATTCGTTCGTACAGACGGTAATTCAAGTTTGTGTTTATTTCTTAAGTTGTGTTTGAATACTTTTTTATTCAATTTAATATTCGATTTTATTGTGTTTGTGGTAATTTTTCTTACAAGGATACAGGTGTAATATGTATATAATTGACGTACATTTAATAATTTCGTTTTCTTATATAATTGTGTAGTTGAAGTAAGGTAAGGATATTGAAATAGTATCTTAATAATTTTATTCTGGGTCCTTTGTAACGAAATTAAGTTTGTTGGGGCAGCCGATCCCCATATTTCTATTAAATACTCTAAGTGAGATTTAACTAGGCAGTTATATATAATTGGTTATATATAATTAATCTAATTTTTAAAATTAGATATATAAAATTCCTAAAAAGTCGCTATAAATAATATTATTTTCAGCAAATTCAATATAGTTTAAAACACTTAAAAAATCTTATTTTATGTTAAATTGAAGTATTCCTTCTGATATTATTCTGCTTTAGAAGAGACCATCTTGACGTGTTGAAACAATGGTTGTGGGTTCAATCCTCACTTGAGGAAATGATTTACTTTCATATCTCCATTTTGGCAAGACAAGGTATCCATTAAACATGTAGCATCTGGACTTCGGGCGAAACATTGAGACCTGAGTGTCTTGACTCTGCCTATCCTGTAATAAGCGTAAACTTAACCGGTTTACTATATTATTCATGTATTTCTAATCTTAAAGGATATCAATTAAAAACTAAGCTGGAACTGGAATTATTTAATGTCACCAAGATTTTAAAATTTCGTAAATTTATTTCACCCAATGAACTCGTACCTGCATTTCTTTTGAACAAATTAGTAGTAGTAAAGTTCAGCGTTAATAATGATAAACTTCTGATAGCCTCTGTCATAACTTAGTCGATGCCTAAAATTACGACTAAACTTTCTAACGAGCGCTCCACCGTTGAATAATGGACGCTTTGATACTTAGCTTGATACTTGGGTTGAGTTGATTTATATAAAAAAAATATTATAATTTTCACTTTGATTAACTTAATAAACATTTTACTCTCTCTCTCTCTCTCTCTTGAACCAGAGAATTAAATTCTCTCTCTTGTCGCTCTCCTCACAATCTTTTCCGTCTTTTACTCCTTTTAGTTTCCATTCGGTTACTGTCACTAAAATTAGACGACATATTCTTGCTATAAAGTCGGACGCTATTGACACTCATCGGGAGAGATGCATGGGGCATAGAATGATTCTTATGACATTTAACTTTGTGCTTCCTATACTTTGTCATATTTTTCCTGACTACTAAGGAAGTGTTGTTTTTCGCGCGTATCTTGTATGTATGTATGTAATATTCTTTATTACCTCATATCTCCAGAACCGCTGAACGGATTTACACAATTGAGGTATCGTTAGATTTGTATTAGCAACCCAAGTGTTCTTAGATAGGAAACGACGTTACGTTAAATAAAAACAATCATGGCTGCTGTGGGACACCATTGGACTAAGTAAAAAAAAAATCGTTTCCAATACTACAATATGGGTATCAAATTCAAGAGTTCAATTTCAGGATTTCAAAAAGGTATATCATGATTATCATTACCATAATGAATCGTAATAAAAAAGTGAAAAATAAAAAATATTTGTAAAAACAAAAACCCCGACTGCATAAAACTAAAAAGAAAATAAACAAGCCCAATAGTTTATTAGGATTAACAGTCAGGACCTATAATTCTGCAATCACTAAAATGTTCGCCAGGAGCCCCGCATAATTTAAAGAGGTCCCGAATGTTAATCCTAATAAACTATTGGGCTTGTTTATTTTCTTTTTAGTTTTATGCAGTCGGAGTTTTTGTTTTTACAAATATTTTTTATTAACAATTTCCTTTCTACCAATTCCTTTCCTAGCACTTAGAGATTTACCAATCCCACATCTTTTACAGACTATAAACCTATTTCTATTCTTCCTTTTCTGTTCAAAGTACTCGAGAGAATTGTACATGAACAACTTCCGTTGTACCTAATGAGAAATTATATATTATCACCTTTCCAATCTGATTATCGGCCGGGACACAGCACTGTTACAGCACTTAATAGAATATGCGATGATATAAGAAGTTGGACTTAAAATTATGATTTTTTTGATAAAATATTTTTTTAGCTCTACATTTGTTACGTAGAAAGGGGCTTGGGTAATGAAGTCGAGCATTAATAATAATTTTAAAGATGGCCCTTAGGTCTGTATTTGGACCACAAGTCTCAGGCACTACTTGAGATGCTCTCCCTGCAACGCGATGGCCCGAGCACCAGCTCGCTCAATCTATCGAATATTAGAATAAAATTTATTGACTATTAGAATAAAAATAATATTCTAAATCCTCTATGTTTCCATTTGAAGAATTTGTTTAAGAATAAATTTTGTGTCAGCAACGTACAGGAAAAGGTAGTGGTAAACGTGGTAAGGTTTATAATATTCAATATTTCCTGCTCATATCAATTTAAATCATGTGCGGTTTTGAGATTGATATTTCAGATGAAATAGCATCCATTGAACAAAAATCGTGAGCATAATAAATTTTGAGGCCACCGTGGCGCTTTGGTTGTGCCACGACGACCATATTACTATAAACGCGAGGAAAATAAGGCCAAGCGCGGCGTTGAATTCCGCCACTCAACAATCAACGGTAAGTGGGGAACGAAGAGTCTTGAGACAAGGTTACCTCTACCTACCACGCTATATACTGGATACAACGTGAGGCTGAAAAAAAACTTTACCTAAAGGATATTTTAAATATTTACCTATAAAAGAAATATGTATAATTTTGTTTAGATGTTGATTACGTTAATTAAATTGTAAAAAATATTTATTCCCCAGGCACAATCGACAAGATTCAATGTATAATCACTTCGTGTTTCTATAAACCTTGAGCTTATGAACGTTTGTAGCATAATTAAGAATATAGTAATTAATTCGTAGATATATATACAAACACATTTATCCTTTCACTAAATGTATTCTCTTAAATTAGTTATTAATTTATTTTATTTTTATAATTATTATATTTACCTTTCACAGTCGACGAAATTTCTACGATTTTCTAAGCACAACCTTAACACAACACTTTGTTATTTTAATATATATCAACAGATATGTTTCAACACGGAAGACTGTTTAACAACACTACATTACTAGTTCAACATAACAATTTCTATGAAAAATACTGTGAATATTTCTAACATTCCTATAAATGCCACTTGTTGTATTTCTGTACTGTAAAAATCAACAACGATTTCATTAACAAGGTTCAATATGAGTATAAAAGAAACCAATGTATAATCATATTTCAGCACCAATTTCAGTTATTTTCATTCATAATTATTATTAATTTCTTTTTATAGCGTAGATTTCGCTCCACTTCTTAATTTTGACGTTTATATCGAATGTTGCCAGAAATTATTCTGATTATTTTTGCTTCCATTTAAATCATATGAATTAAAAATATTTTTATATCGAAATGTAAAAATGTAAATAATATCAGTAATTAAGGTGAACAAAGTTTTAGCAAAAAAGAGAGAACAAAATTTAAAAAAAAATTAGGTACCTAATTCATGTTCCAAAAAGAAAATATAAGTAAGCGTTATCCCTCGAAAACAAGGCTGAAGTAAAAAAATAACCAAAAATTACATAAAATACTTTTTCATCACCAAAGTCATGGGTAAATATTTTTTTAGCAATGGCAGCACAAACACGCGCATGCGCGTAACAAATCTGTATTCGCATCAGATGTTTTGAGTTTTGGTAGTTTTATTGATTTGAGGCGTATCCCGTGTTCCGATGCTTATGAATAGCTTTCAAGTTATTTGATCACGGCTTACTATTTCTATAATTAGATAACTTTAATTATCTGACAAAAATATATTGGGAATACATATTTTCTTGTTATATTGAGAAAAAGAATTTTAACATGCTTGTTTCACTTGATCTGATCTATTGTTGTGAGAATACAATCAAATCAGCTCATTTGTAGAGCTGTCCAAATCGTTGGGGACCCAATGATCTGTGAAAAGCTTCCCACATTGGTTTTGCGTAGAGATGTCTCCTCGCTGTGCCACACTGATAGGGAGTTTTCTGAAGAACAGTTTGGCCTGTTACTTGCCGCTGAATTCTCTAACCGCACAGTAACTCACAAACTCAAGTATCATCCATACCATCTGAATACGTGGCACTCCACTACTATGTGGTTTCGTAGGAAATTCCTTCTACTCATCTTCAGGTGACCTTGTGTCTTTTCCCATAAAAAAATGGTATGTTGAATTATGAAGTCATTGTATGTTGAGTAGAGGAACTCCACGCCGCTTTTTTCCTTGACACTAGACCAAAGAAATGAAAATATTAAATATTTTATTTGCTTTGCTTTACTTCATTACTTTGTAAATTAATGTATACACAATACACTGATGTTATATCTTCCGAGTATATAACGAAACCAGCAGTTTAATCTACTTAATGAATTTAGAAGAAACTATCCAGTAATATAGCGTATACATCAGAATGACACATAGGTTACAATTTATGTAAAAGAATGTATAATATATCATAATACATAATATATAAATATAATATATCAATAAAATTTCTTAGATCCAAAATAATATATCAATAACTAAAGAATGGAATTATAAAATTTATATTCTTTCATAGTTAAAATGAAACTCGAACTTCTAAATCGAACATCAAATCAGTCAGTACTCCATTACCACGGGCCGTTGTGAAGTATAAGAAACATTTAAATGTAGGTATAAAACCTTTAAAAAATAAATCTATTTATTCTGAACTAAATCGAATGTTTGTTTGATTTCTTCCTTTATGGTGTTTTCTAAACGTGCCCGTTGAATACGTGAACGTTCACTTCGCCTATATCACGTTGTATGGAAAACACACGAAGGAAATTGGCCAGTAAATAAAAAAGGGATAACTGTACACAATTATACAATATTTATATAAGAGAAGAGATCCAGTAGAAATAAACCCTTCACCTGAAACAAAACAAGCACATATTTGCAGTATGTATACAGCATATTAGGTCTGCATTAATTTTAAATGGCAGCTTTTTAGAACCATTATTTTGTAACTACCATTTCAGTTTTTATTTTAATTAAATTAAATTTAGCTTCACGCTGTATCCCGCACACAGCAGGGTAGGCAGAGGGAACCTAGTGTTAAGACACTCCGTTCCCCACATTCTGCCGAATTCTGGAGGCATTGCGTGTTGAGTGGCAGAACTCAATGCCGCGCTTAACCTCGACACGAGAGCGAAGAAATGGAAATATAAATTTAGGTAAATATTTCATCTCCTCGAGTGGCGATCGAACCCACAACCAGTCGGTTTTGCAGTCATACCTCATGCCGCTGCGCCACGACCGGCCTCAGCCAGTTTTTATTTATTTTCAAATATTTCTTATATTACCTAATTTAGATCATATTATGGAAAATCCACAAAAAAACTTCAAATTAAGTCCCAAAACATTCGCTAAGGTCAAGGCGACGTGAAGGCAATGACTCACTAGTAAATATACAAGTACAACGACAGTGTTCACAAGCGCGTGCGCACGCGCAGTGTTGTTACGTGCTCAGCGGTATGTTCTTTTGTTTTTATTTTTTCTGTTCTCGTTTATACTTTAAATTATACTGCCTAAGCCTAAGATCCTCAGATAAAAATGGACTTTCTAAATGTTTAATTTCGTTTTCAGAATATATAATTGGTGTATATAGTCATGTGAAATATGTAATTAAAAAATATTTTGATACTTTGTTTAAAAACGTCAACATGTGCCGGAGTATAGTATAAAGACTGTCGCCGTAAGGCAGTCTAATCTCAAGGCAATTCCTACTACGTTTTTGATCCTATATTAATATTGAATTTATTACGTATGTAATCTAAGTATATGATCAAAAACATATTTTTTAAAGGCAATTTAAGAAAATATGTTGTTTTAAATTTACATAATTTTAATTAATATTTTGTTAATAAACATCTAACAAAGTAATATACAGTTTACATTTCGTGAAGCGAATAAAAAAGGCTTACATAAATATAAAGTGCTCCGATTCTTTTTGCTAATTTAGGAAAATGGAGAGTTGAGGAGAAATGAGGAGTTTTCCTGATAAATGTATCTATACTTTATCTCACTTATAAGACCACTTACTGCGAGATTCACCATTTACTTCAGAGAGATATATTTACAACGAAGTAAAATATAGTGACATAATATTAACTAATATTATATGTATTTAGTACCCTGAAATTTATATGGATCCGTATATCATGATTAATATCATACCCAGCTCAATTAGATCGTATTAATTGTAAGGCAACAGTGCAAACACGATATTATTGGCACTAAAATAACGAAGGCTTATTACCTTTATTATTATTATAAAGCAAATTGTAATATATTTTGTTGTAAATTCTAATTGACTTTGAATAAGATGAAATATTTAGACGATTGTCATAATTTACATCGAATAAAATAATTCTGTTTGCTTCAAGCTGTATTCTTTGAATAGCATAGTAGGGAAAAGCAACCTGTGAACTTAGTGTTAAGACACTCCATTCTTATTAAAACACTTCCATTCCCCACTTCTGGAGGCATTGCTTGTTGAGTGGTGGAAATCAACGCCGTGCTTTGCCTTGTTCCTAGAGCGAAAAAAAATAATTTAATATTTCATTTTCTCGAGTGGGAATCGAGCCCACAACCAGTCGCGTTTATAGTCTCACTCTTGTGCTCCTGTGCGACCAAATCGAAAATTGTAGAAACAAATTTAAGCATTTTCTATAATATAATGACAGAAAATCGAAAGAAATGTCTTATAATAGTATAATAAAAGGACTTATTTTCGTTTTTCTGCTCTATTGGACAAAATGTGACATTGAATTTTGCCACTCAACACGCAGTTTCTTCTAGCAGCATATTTAATTTACCATTTCAAATTAAAATGTGAAAATAAACGGTAATTTCTTTAATACTAATATAAATGTAAATTACAAAATAACAGTAAATTGTAAAATTTTATAATAATACAGACGTGATAACAAAAAACATTATAATATCCTTCTTAATGACGTTTTAACGGTTCATTTATGAATAGTACGACATCGACTTTAGTTTTGCAAATGTCACTGACTTCTACTTATACGCAATTTTCAATTTTGTGAAAAATAACGGTATTTTATGAGATATTAGTTCTGTTTGAAGTGAGTCATTTTCTTTGTGTGTCCTTCATTGATACTGACACTTGTCACAGACCGTTGGATGACTCAAGAAATAAATTGGTTAACATTTTTTTTTATATTTTATGTCCAGTATTCGGGCATCCCCCGCTATTTAAAATATTATATTGGTTTTGAGGCCGGTCGTGGCGCAGCGGCACGAAGTGTGACTGTAAAACCGACTGGTTGTGGGTTCGATCCCCACTCGAGGAGATGAAATATTTACTTAAATTTATATTTCCATTTCTTCGCTCTAGTGTAGAGGTTAAGCGCGTCGTTGAGTATTGCCACTCAACACGCAATGCCTCCAGAATTCAGCAGAAAGTGGGGAACGGAGTGTGTTAACATTAAGTTACCCTGCTTCATGCGGGATACAGCGTGAAGCTGAAAAAAAATTATTGGTTTTAAATTGACTTTAGCACAGTATTTTGTAGATAAAATATTTACATTAAATATTACTGTGAGCTTAGAAGATATCCTTGTTTTATATATCTTTTTAAGATGAACCAATTTTTATTTCTCACTAACTGTAGCCTAAATTTTACAACACAATCAAATTTCTATAACAAAAATCAATGAGTTAAACATCATGGAATCAATATATCTAAATATTACAAAATAAATTGAACATTTTCTTAAAGTACAACTTACATTATAATGTATGTAGTAGAAAAGTAAAATAGCAAAATTACTTTTTCTTAGATCCATTAAAAAATAAATAGATATCATTTCATTTTGTCTTAAATATCTTATCCTAATCTAGGATAGATTATTAATATTATAAATGTGAAAGATTGTGAGGATGGATTTTTGTTAAACTTTCACATAAAAAGTAATAAACAAATTTAGATTCAACTAGTAATATAGCAAAACTAATACAGCATATTCATCCGTATAGACTACTATTTATGATTTGGTTATACTAAATATGATAATAATTTTAAGCGGGCGAAGCCGCATGCCCGTACCTTATGTTTTCAATGTGCAGTTCAATAAATAATTATTTACATTTCCCTTTTTTATTGTCACGACGTTGAGAGATGATAAAATATGATAAG
The DNA here is from genome assembly GCA_013421005.1 of Heliconius erato x Heliconius himera. Classification (NCBI taxonomy): domain Eukaryota; kingdom Metazoa; phylum Arthropoda; class Insecta; order Lepidoptera; family Nymphalidae; genus Heliconius; species Heliconius erato x Heliconius himera. The sequence goes on along the minus strand of JAATLQ010036199.1, from coordinate 25,024 downwards.
TTTAAATATAAATACTTCGGAATTGACATCAATTGATCTATTAAACTTTAGTTCTTGTCAGTTTTTACTTTATAATAATATTCTGTTTTTAAAAAGCCTACTGTCCAGTAGTCTTTTTAAATCATTTACAAAAAAAATCTCTATCGAGCTCTAAAAATATATTTATTAATTTTGTAGGTCTATTTTGAAAAGATGATACATTAGTAATTAAAAAGTACCAGGCGAAACAAATATGCTGCAACGTGTGGCTCCATTCTCCCTAGCGACCCCGCTGGGTATAAAGCGGAAGGCTAAAGTTAAATTAGAACCTGAAATAATTATAATTAAAAAATAAATATTTTTTGTCTTTCTTCCGCGCATTCATTCGGTACTTTCCGTAGAAGTCTTCGAGTAGGAATCGAACCGGTCCCTTGTGCCGTTGCGCCACGAGTGGCAATCGAGCATATCTGATATACATTTATCGGTATTTTATTTGGAAATTCAATAAAATTAGAACCAATTTATAAACATTTACACGCTGTTATGGCAAGTTTTATTTCATCACGCACTTAACAAGTTCCTAATTGCGACTAAAACTGAGGCACGATTTTTCCCATACATAAAACCAATATAGAAGTATATCCATATCAGTTTGTGTAGTAAAAACAATGTTTACAGGTTCTTTTATGATTTTTATCAAAGTTTTTTAATTTATTATTATATTTAATTGTCTTTTTTTCTTATAACTGATAAACTAACAAAAAGTTGAGGTTGAGTTATGACCTACTTGGAGCCGTATTGGCTATGGCTACTTTAGTATATTCTTTTATTAATATAAAACTATGATCACTCATATTAATAAAAAGTATTTTTTTGTCATCATAGATAGCTTCTATTAAGAAAATAAAGTATAAATAAATCAAAGATCAGCTTCACGCTGTATCCCGCACACAGCAGGGTAGGCAGAGGGAACCTAGTGTTAAGACACTTCGTTGCCTACTTTCTACCGAGTTCTGGAGACATTGCGTATTGAGTGGCAGAACTCAACGCCGCGCTTAACCTCGACACCAGAGCGAAGAAATGGAAATATAAATTTAAGTAAATATTTCATCTCCTCGAGTGGGGATCGAACCCACAACCAGTTGGTTTTACAGTCACACCTCGTGTCGCAGCGCCACGACTGGCGACTAAAATATATCTTTTTTTAAATAATTTTATGTTGTCATCGATCATCAAAATAAAAAAATATTTCCTTTTATTAACTTGTCCCTATGTAATAAATTACCATCGAGGTCGCATCGCTCTTTGGTCACTGTTTTGAAACTGGCTTTTTACTTTTATGGTCATCAATCAATTATGTCTTTCACCTTATTTCCTTTGTGTAAATGGTTTTCCTTTTAATTATAATATAAAAAATGTATTAATTATTATTCTTAGAGTTCAGTACTTAAAAAGGAAAAAACGGTACCTTTGTAGTAGCATAGAAGTATATGAATTTATTGTTCGTCTGTCCGTCTGTCAAGACTATTTATTTCGAGATCGCGTAGATGTTGATGATAGATGAAATAAATATCAAATATTTCGCTTTACAGTTCCTTAGAAAACAGAAAAAAAACAAGCTTCTAAGTGAAAGAACTCAAAAGATAATTGAAAATGTATATTTATATTACAGATTAAAAACTATTACAAATTTAAAATGAGATCATATATCTGCATACTTAAGTTTGTCAACTTTATTCCTGTACTTCCCAAAGTTTCATTTGGCAAGAAGTGAGAACTTGCATTACAAGTAAAGAAAACTAAATCAAAAAATGGAATTATATTCATATTAACAGATAAAAATTATTACCAACTTGTAATTGTAGTTCATTTCATATACAATAAGCATACGTTTACAAATTCTAGTTCGTCGTCTTTTTAAAATTGTGTTTCCGTACACTCCTGAAATTGATACGGAACGCTCAGTTGGCGGGTCCGAGTATCATCTGGCTGATTTTTTTTTACTTATATAACAATTAGGACTTAAAATATTAACTACATTTACGTTATTATGTATTAATGTCCTATTTTACAGTAGTTTATTACGTAATAATGTCCTATTTTACAGTACAAAAAAATTCAACAGAGAGTTACTTCAAAATGCGGCAAAAGTTTCGAAAAAAACGAAGTGATAACCAATATCCGTAAGCGGCACATATTTTAATAAAACGTGTCGTAACGACGTCCTCTATACACATTTTACGGCTTGGACAATATTCTGTTGTACGATATTGAAAATCTTATGTCGAGGGTTTCTCATATAAGGCTTTGATATCTTAAGGAAAGCCATTTGAGTGAAGCTAGGCTTTTCTTATATGTCACCATAAGATTATAAAAACCATCTGTTCATAATTTTACTCAATAATCCTCATATATAAAATAATTCTCATAGAAAAAGGTGAACTCAAGCTTGCTTAGAGTGATACAGGAGCGTACGTGTCTTTCACTTGAAGGGCCAATTGAAAACGCTCCCTCAAGTATGGAGGAGATGGCAACTTTAAAATGTTAAAAAGATTAGTGAGAATGTGCAGGTTACGGTATATACGGACAGTAAGCCAATTCAGTTGCCGAAGGAAATCAGACACGTGGTCAATTCATATCAGCCAAAGATAAAACGAATACACATATTCTGAAGTCGGTCAACTTTGTCGAGAATCTCCTCGTCATCAGGATAATAAACATCGTTTTAATCAAACGTTACGTACTTTGTTTACTGTAAATAAATTAAAATAATTAATATCTTTACTGCGTAGGGGACGCAGACTAGGATATCCTAGTAGGGGACGGGTATAGACATATTAATTATATATTAGTACGAGGGGTCTTTATTATTTCTGTGGAAGTGAAAATTATAGCCAATATTTCGTTATATTTGTCATGAAATGTTATGTCTCTTCTTTCTTTTCACTAGCGGTCATTCTCTCTTTTATCAGCTTCACGCTGTATCCCGCACACAGCAGGGTAGGCAGAGGGAACCTAGTGTTAAGACACTCCGTTCCCCACTTTCTGCGGAATTCTGCAGGCATTGCGTGTTGAGTGGCAGAACTCAACTATTAATTTAAGTAAATATTTCATCTCCTCGAGTGAGAATCAAATCCACAACCAGTCGGTTTTGCAGTCACACCTCGTGCCGCTGCGCCACGACGAAGAGAGGCCACTCTCTTTTATATTAAAAATATTTTCATTTCCCCGCTCCCATAAGCATACGCGGCGTTGAGTTCTGCCACTTAACACGCAATATCCTGAATATTAGGTGAAAGGTGGAGAATAGAATAAAAGAAAGTTCCCTCTGCTTATCCTGCTGTAAGGGATTGGTAAGATGATTTTACGTACGAGTATATATAGAAACATAAATTCGGATAACGCAATCTACTTCGAAGTTAGTAAGTATATTAAAAACACAAGCTATAATTTATTATTTACTATATAGAAAATGTAAGAAAACCTAACGTAATACAGGAAATTGCCTTGCAAGGTACAACGGCCTTATACACTGGAGATTGCTTCACTTCGCCAGATAATAATGTATTAATCATTTTTAGGGTTCCGTACCTTTTAAGGAAAAAAGGAACTTTTATAAGATCACTTCTTTGTCCGTCTGTCAGTTTGTCAGTCTGTAGTAGTAGTAAGCCGTACAAATAATCTGTCTGTCTGTCAAGAGCTTTTATCTCAGGGACGCTTGGAGATATCGACTTGAAATTCAAACCATATACCTAGATCTAGAGGCCCATGATTTCTTAAAAAAAAAGATATGGTCGTTTATATGGCAAAAAAACGCAATGCCTCCAAAATTCGGCGGAAAATGGTGAACGGAGTGTATAAACACTAGGTTCCCTCTGCCTACCCTATATGTGGCATACAGCATGTTACAAATAAAAATATATATAAATGTAATCAATTTGATTGATACCATCCAATTGGTATCTTGATGGGAGTCGTATCAAAACTGCTACTTTAGTACCTTTTATTTGACCTAACAGATAGAAAATTTTCAATAAAAACATACAATCTTTCCGCTAAATCTTCGAGATATTGTTTGTTGAATGGTGAAACTCAGTCTACCAAAGCAAGAAAAAATATATATTAATAATATCGTAACGTCCGTTGGAATCGAACCAACAACTGTCGCGTTTACTTAGACGCTGTCCTACTGCGCCACGATAGGCTGAAGAAATAAACATATCTTAATTAATTCTCTACGTAAATCTATCTAATCTGAAACAATTCTCTATAATAAATATTAACAAAAAAAATATGAAATCGTGTGCAATATTCATTCCTAAGCAACTTCCTTATTGGTTTTTTAATGTTATGTACAATATACACGCTAGAATGAGCAAATATGTACCATAATTGATTGTAAAAACATGGTTATTTCTCACGAATGTTAACACTTTATTTCTGAACTAGAAATATCTATTTATAGTTATATAATTTTACGCTTCGGAACACGTAAGCTTTCTTTTCCTCTCTTTTGGATCCCTCAAATAGTAGGATACGCAGAGGGAACCTAGTGTTAAGATATTCATTTTCTATATACCGCAAAATTTTCGAGACATTGTGTTTAGAGTGGCGTAACTCAACCCTGCGATTGACTTTGTTGCTTATTGGGCACAAACGTGTGGCTGTAATTGCGACTGGCTATGGGTTCGATTCCCACTTCAAGATATGATAATTTATTTTTTTATATTATTATATTTTTTATTTTCTTGACCCTAATAAGATCACTTCAAAACATATTCTTTTATTGTTTTTCACTTCAAAAAGAAAAAAAAAATGCCTATTTTCTGACTCAAGACAATTTTTGTGACTAAAATTTCACACATCAAATAAAAATAAAGGTACTACGGAACCCGCCGTTATTTTACTCTATTATAATTTTTCGGTAAAGTGAATCTCTGAATTTGCAGAAGGTTAAAACATTAAACAAAAATTCAACAAAGAAGTTGGAATGGATGCGAAAAATGGTGCGACGCATATGTGTGATTAGTGTGTGAGTCATTAATACTGATATCATTAATTATTATTTGAAATTTTTTGATGATCGCAAAGTTTATAATATTCCAAAAAAAAATATATTTAGAATTTATTTTATGTTCGACTCTATTTGCCTCATAATATGGGGCGAATAGAATATTTTTGTATTGTGGGTTTTGTGTTGACTATTTGAAGAATTATGAATAATTTGAATATTGTTATGTTTTTTACGTAGCTAGATTGTTAATTGAGGCCAGCCGTGGCGCAGGGGTACAAAATGTAACTATAAGATCGACTAGTTGTGGGTTCTAACACCTCTCGAGGAGATGAAATATTTATTTAAATTTATAGTTTTTCCATTTCTTCGCTCTGGTGTCGAGGCAAAGCGCGGCGTTGAGTTCCGCTACTCAACACGCAATACCTCTAGAATTTGGCAGAAAGTGAGCAACGGAGTGTCTTAACACTAGGTTCCCTCTGCCTACTCTGCTGTGTGCGGCATACAGTGTGAAGCTGATATTATTATTAATGACTAGAGGGCGTGCGCGGCTTCGCCCGCTTATTAGGAGTGAATTCTAAAAAAACCACATGAAACACATGTTCAATAAAATATTTTTAACAGTCTGAATTTAATTTTTTATAAAAATCGATGGCAATTTAAAGATTTTTCCATATAAACTTTCAACCCCTTATTTGAACCCTTAGGGGGTGAATTCTTAAAAACCATGAAACACGTGTTCAATGAAATATTTTTAAGAGTCTGAATTTCACATTTTATAAAAATCGGTACAGATTAAAAAATTTTTCCATACAAACTTGCAACCCCTATTTCATCCCTTTAGGGTTAAAATTTTTCAAATTCCCTTCTTAGTGGATGTCCAGAATATGAAAATACACATCTGCCGAAATTTCACGTTTCTACCATCAGCGGTTACGGCTCTGCGTGCGTCTTACCTCAGTAAGTCAGCACAAGTCCTTTTATATATATTAATGACTAGAGGGCGCGCGCGGCTTCGCCCGCTTATTAGGAGTGAATTCTAAAAAAACCACGAAACACGTGTTCAATAAAATATTTTTAATAGTCTGAATTTAAATTTTTATAAAAATCGGTGGCAATTTAAAGATTTTTCCATATAAACTTTCAATCCCTTATTTGAACCCTTAGGGGGTGAATTCTTAAAAACCATGAAACACGTGTTCAATGAAATATTTTTAAGAGTCTGAATTTCAAA
>JAATLQ010036199.1:0-18700 GCA_013421005.1 Heliconius erato x Heliconius himera | reverse complement strand
ATGATTAATGATTACAATTTAGCCAAAAAAATCATATAGTAAGTATGCTTTAGTATGATTTTCATATTATCAAAAAATGTTCCGATTCGCCTCGGTCTACCCTCTATATACTTAGACATCATTTGGTATACATAGATATTAAGTAGCATGTATTGTTAAAAAAAAATATCTCACAAGGATACCATCTATGTAACTAATAAATATTGTGATATATAAACTATATATGTATGTATAATATGAGCTTATCGAGATTTAGCTTCAATTTGTCTGCCGTAATAGACACAATTAAGGAATTAATTGTATAATTACCAATTACCATAAGCCAAGTCGTTGCGCAGGGGCACAAATGTGTGACTGTAAACGAGACGGTTGTGAGTTCGATAACCAATCAGGGGAATTTGTTTATTAATACTTTATTATTTATTAATATTTTCAATTTGTGGCTCTGGTAACAAGGAAAAATGCGCCGTTATGTTCTGTCACCCAATACACAATGCCCCATAATTCGGCTGAAAATGGAGAACGGAGAGACTAGCTTCTAGGTTCCCTCTACATACCCTGCTGTGTGCGTGAAGCTGTTGCTATTTGATTCCAAATATGTTGACTTCAGACTTTTTCGTTCCAATAGTTAATTGGGTTTTGATGACACAGCTCAACCTGCGCAGAAACTTATAAAGGAAAAAGTCAGTTACCTTTCGCTTATTATCCATTTTGGATACATCGCGTTCTCTACGTTACGTCATATAAAAATTATAAACTCTGTAGGTACTACAAATATATGTAAACTGAAATAGAATATGAACTCGTTATTATATTTTCAATTCGATCTATGCTAATTGTCCAACAATGTTATCGCTGGTTATTCATTAGATTTTTTTTCAGCTTCACGCTGTATCCCGCATTTAATCGGGTATATGTATATAGACCTAGTGTTTAGACACTCCGTTCCCTACTTTCCGCCAAATTCCGGAGCCCTTGCGTTTTGACACCAGAGCGAAGAAATGAAAATATTAAATATTTAATTCTCTTAAGTGGAAATCGAAACCACTACCTGCCCCACGTCTGGGCTATTAAAATTGAAAGCATTTTTCAAATAACCGATTCAACACCTCAGTAAATAAAATGTGATTTCAAGACATCAAATTTCAATCTAGCTAAAGCACCTCTTACTTGAACTATTGCCTATCACAATTTAAAGTATAATGTCAAGGATAAGCGTGATAGGATGGAGTGGCATTTGACTTCAACTGTCACGAGACAAAAACCTTTGTGTTTTAAGTGCCGTGGCAAATATGTAAATGCAAATTTGGCAAATATTTTTTTTTGCTTCACGCTGCATCCCGCATGTAGCAGTGACGCTGTATCCCGCATGGAGTCTAGTGTAAAAACACTCCGCTCCCCATTTTACGCTGAATTCCTTAGGCATTGGGTATTAAGTGGCGGATTTCAATGTACTTTGCCTGGACACCAGAGCGAAGTCATAAAAATATTAAATATATTATTACGTTTACAGTCGCACGCTTGTGCCTCTGCCGAGTGACAAATTTCTCTGTTCTTTGCATAAAATATACATACTCTATGCTTATCCTTTAGCAATTCAATTCAATGCTTTTGAGTTGAGTTTAAATATATCCACTATTTGAATTTGTCACTACTCTATAAGTTATACAGTTCTTAAAATAAATAAATAAATCAGCTTCACGCTGCATTGCCGCGTAGCGTAGGCAGAGGGAACCAGGGCACTAGGTGTTAAGGCACACTTGGTTCTCACATTTCCCGCCGAATTTTGGAAGCATTGCGTGTAGAGTGGCGAAACTCAACGCCACACTTTGTCTTGACGTCAGAGCGAATAAAGGAAAAAAAAATATTTCATTTCCTCAAGCGGGAGTGGGGTCGAACCTACAACTAGAATAATAGACCTAACCTCAGCGCCCCGACTGGCCTTCAGTACAGTACTTAATATAATATTTGTCACCAATATTAGTATTATGTTCACCATTATTGTACCACGAAGGTCATCTCAAACTAAGGTAGCAAAAAATCCCCTCTTATTCCTACATCACCTGTCGACTTTACGCCCTAATAAACAATGAGAAATAAGAAAAAACCTCTAACTGAGACAAGTCAAGGACATTTCTTTATCGATCTAACGTCGGCGAAAAAGACCTAATAAAATAAATATTTCAAGTACAGCCAGTATGATCTAACATAAAGTTTGGTTTTTCACAGAATATTTACGCGCTATTTATTTATTTAATTTTAATAGTCATATATTTTAACGGTAATATTAAACTATATATTTAATGTCTCACTATAGTAAAATTCATAAGTTCGATTCGCTTATATTTTTTTTTTTAAATAACGATGTAATCTATTGTATTAGATCACGGACGGCGGTGTTACCTCATCATATTATACTTGATTAATCACTATGAAAAAATCACACTCACATTTTTTATAATGAATCCTATACAAAATTAATCCCTAAATCCCTTAAATTATAATGTGAGGCTAGTCATGCCGCAGGGGCAGGGGTGTGTGACTGTAAATGCGATAGTTTGGGGATTTGATTTCCATCTGAGGAAATAAAACATTTCATATTATCATTTTCTCACTCTGGAAACTAGAAAACACCACGTTGAGTTTCGCCACTCAACAATTAATTTTGTGTCGTGTGATCCCGGCCTCATCGGATTCACCTGGATCCACGGATCATCCTGGTACTGATGGTGTCGTAAGAGGCGACTAAAGTACGTGTGGTAGAGTCACGTCGCCAGCAATGGCAACACGCATGGACAGACTCGACCGGATCATTACCACCCCCCACATTTAAGACCGGCGTAAAGTAGTGGCTTTATGCCACTGCGTTTCGCATCAGGTAATGCCGGGCTCCGGCGCCCAACCCACCTTAAGGCCGAGAACGCACCTATAGCTCCTCTGGTGTTGCACGTTGTCGTGGGCGGCAGTGATCACTCACCATCAGGTCACTCGAACGCTCGTTTGCTTAGTCTTTTTCATAAAAAAGAATAATAATAACGTTTCAGCAATTCAGCGGAAAGTGAGGAACAGAGGTGTCTTAATAGTAACAAAGAGTCTTACCATTAGGTTCCCAGGTGCCTACATATATATTTTATTCAAATAAAAAATACCACTATGATAAATAGAAAATATGATTATGAAATATATATATGAAAATATATGATATATGATGATACATTAAAGTTTCCCCTTTATAGCTTACATCTAAAACATCGAAAATGAAAAAGAAGTACATCATGTTCTTCGAAGCTCGTTCGCGTAAAAGATTGGAAATAGTCCAGTCCTTAGTGCAAAACAAAAGAAGAAGCGTTTAAAAAAAACATGATAAAAACACACATCGTCTATATGTTTCTAAACTATTTGGAAAGGGATATTATGTAATTGCAATAAGTGATATGTATCACCTAATAATAATACTTCACACGAGTTTCCTTCCAATAGGGGCCGTTGCCGACAAGCAACTACCCCCGATTGACACAATTCCACTGCTTTTATATTATATATATATTCACCGAAATCTACCCTCTTTTACACGAGTTCGCTAACAATATATATTTTTTTATCTATTCTCGATATAGCATACCGCGCCATCTTCGAACCATTGCAATACTTTCGCCAGAGTAGGAATCAAACCCATAACCGCCGTGTTTACAGTTACCCGCTGCCTCACATTGCACCAAACCAAACAAATTTATTAAGTAGTGGTTCTTATTTTTTTTTAAATAATAGTTTTGTTAAATCTTTCAATATTTGAATTATATGCCTACTATACTAATCAATATGTCGATCAACTATATATGTATGTATATATATTTTAATTTCACGTTGTGTTCCAAATAAAGCAGGGAACCTGAGAACCTAGATTGAGATACTCCGTTCCCCATTAAGACTCCCGTTCCGCCCACTTTCTGCCAAATTTTTGAGGCATTGCGATTTATATAGCGAAACCCAATGGTGTGACCGGAACGTACAGGTGAAAACATTTCATATTTCATTCCCCCGAATGGGCATCGAACCCACAACAGTCATGTTTAAACTAACACTTGTGCCCCTGCTGTACTAAAGTCAAGGTAATAAGGTCATCAAAAAAAAAAAAAAAGGTTTCTATACGATCGCTGTATCTTATGGCATAAGACCATTTCTCTATAAGTACAGTTAACATGAAAAACATTTTACGCGGAAATATTTCTACCGAATAGGGAAAAGACGCGTCAACATCAAACCAAACTTTGATAGATTGAAATGTATGCAAATATTATAGAAATAATATTCTGTTCGGGGAATCACGTGTTTTGAATGTTACATAGATATTGCAGAACTTACTTCAAACTTAGTATGTATAGTAAGAAATTTCTTAGTGTAACAGCTTCGTCTTAGTTTCAGCGCGGAGAATTTGTTTCAAACAAACACCATTTATCGCATAAATTTGTAGCGAATTCAAATTTTATACAAACGTTTTGTTTTTTTTGCGTGTCACACTGTATTCTGCACATATCAGGGTAGGAAAAAGGAATCTGGAAACCTAGTGTTGAAACACTCCATTCGCGTTAATATACTCCCACGCAAAATTTTGAAAGTATCGCGTGTTGAGTGGCGGAACTCAACGCTACGCTACGCCTCGTTACCAGAGCGAGGAAATGACAATATTCGATGATCTTTAATTTAAAAATACTTTCCTAACCTTAAAACATGCGATCTGTTAAAGTATATTTTTTTTAGTTATTCTCTAACAATTTGCACAAAACAAGTTTACAAATTGTAGTTAAGTTGTACTTATAATCATAAAATACGTTTAGAAATGAGTATTTAAACACTCATGAGTTACAATGAGTAGTTAATATGATTTTTGTAAGTATAAATGATATTTAGTGTTTTTTTTTAGCTCGACGCCACAGCGTCAAGCTATAGTCGTCATCGCCTTGCTATAGTCGGGATATATCCCGAATATAGCAAGGTAGTCAGAGGGAACCTAGTGTTAAGACACTTCGTTTCTATTAAAATATTTCCGTTCCTCACTTTCCACCTAATTCTGAAGATATTGCGTTTTGGGTGGTTGGTGGTGGCGGAAAATTATTAGGAAATCCATAATTACAGTCAAACACTTATACATTTGTGCCCCTGGCTTCGTATATTCTAACAAACATATTTTTTTCTCAGGTTCAGGATGTCTCCGGCAGCGTCGTTTGGTGAACGATGGGCCCGCGATAACCTAACCAGATCCACATCGGACGAAGAAATAGCAATTTTAAATATTTTTCATGCAACGAGTGATGGCAGCGAGATAGATGCAGCTAAAAGGGCAAGAAAGTACTACGTGGCTCGAGGCCCTGGAGGTTTGACTGAATTATGTCACAAGAGACACCCTGATGATGAAGAAATTTTATCTAGTTGTCAAGATGTGTATGTATTTTACTATATTATGAAAAAAAACTCAAATCCACGCACGCAGCACGCTGTATCCCGCACACAGCAGGGTAGGCAGAGGAAACCTAGTGTAACACACTCCGTTCCCCACTTTCTGCCGAATTCTGGAGGCATTGCGTGTTTAGTGGCAGAACTCAACGCCGCGCTTTTGCCTCGACACCAGAGTGAAGAAATGGAAATATAAATTTTAGTAAATATTTCATCTCCTCGAGTGGGGATCGAACCCACAACTAGTCGGTTTTACAGTCACACTTTGTGCCGCTGCGCCACGACTGGCCTCTACTATATTATGCTTTTCTAATAATTATTATAGAAGTAGTATTTAAATGCTTAATTGATTCTCCAGACAAATTGTATTTTCATTTCTCTTTGTAAAGTTATTTTTAATATTATTATGTACCTACATTATATGTACAATAATAATAAGAAAATCAGATTACAAAGAAAGGCATTGGTTAGAGGCCATTCGTAGGCACAAATTCTGGGGCACAATAGGCACACCTTATTAGACACGTCTTTCATTGCATCTTTTATTGCAGGTTTATATAAAGTTATATTATATAAATAATAAATATTTTATATAAATAATTCTATAAATATAACACGACAGTATATAATTTACTGAGCTTTTTATTCTTGTCACTAAAAATTGTAGATGGATGGAATTTTATTACGGAGCCATTAACAAAAATATTTTATCTCCATGTTATGTTGACTTAAACTTAGTGAAAAATGTCATAGTATTATAGTCAAAATCCTTTATATAAGATACTAGTCGTCGCCCACAACTTTGTTTCGGTTGACTTTACGTAGTAAAAAGGAAAATCACGTTATTTCAGTAAGAATTCCAAGGAATTATTTCTTAATTCTACGTACAATCCTTATACGCCAATCATGTCAACTTTTTAAGATCATAAGTTTTGGACTGTGCCTCGTGTCATTGTATGTCAGTCACTCAGTAGAAGAAGAGTATTTTTTTATTAAAAAGTAATAATGGCCAAACGTGGCGCAGAGACATTTGTTTGTGACTAAAAACGTGATAAATTGTGGACTCATTCTCCACTTGAGATAATAAAATATTTAATACTTTCATTTATTTTCTTTTGTGTCGGGGCAAAGCGCGGCGTTGACACTTCCATTCTCCACTTTCCGTCAAATTTCTGTATTAATACATTGTGTGTTGAGTGACAAAATCCAACGACGAACTTTATCTCGACATCAGAACGAAGAAGAGCAAATATAAAAAAAATAATTACCCCGAGTGGGAATCGAACTCACATTCACCGTCACGACTGACTTCCATCATATCGTTTTTATTTATTTAGGATCTTCAACAGAAGAAACATTACAACATGGTCAAATTACATCGAGATCTATTTATAGACTAAATGTTTTTCTAATTAAAGACAATCCCAGTATGTACTAAAAATAAAAAAATAAAAATTAAATTAAATTAGCTTCACGCTGTATCCCGCACACAGCAGGCAGAGGGAACCTAGTGTTAAGACACTCCGTTCCCCACTTTCTGCCGAATTCTGGAGGCATTGCGTGTTGAGGGGCAGAACTCAACGCCGCGCTTAACCTTGACACCAGAGCGAAGAAATGGAAATATAAATTTAAGTAAATATTTCATCTCCTCGAGTGGGAATCGAACCCAGAACCAGTCGGTTTTGCAGTCACACCTCGTGCCGCTGCGCCACGACCGGCCTCTGTACTAAAAATAATTTTCTTTTATTACAGGTATATAGTACCTCTCAGAACACGCTCAATGAGTGGGAAGCGAATGACAATAGTGAGACTCCCCGCACCCACTGCGCAAGAGCGGCCGCTCTCTTCAAAGGCCTTGCTGGCTCGGTGGCTGATGATCTTGGATATAAGGTCAGCATGTATTATAATATAGTACTGTATATAAAATAATGTAAATTGAATAAGTATTATGTTGTAGTTCACATTAATAGTTTGTTTGTTTGTTTGTTTGTCAGAATGTATGTAAAGACAGATAAGGTTTATAGATAATTGTAGTGAAAGAATTGAAGGCACTTATATAAAAAAATGTTAATAAAATTTACATTGTACCAACGATAGTCGTAGGAGCTTAAGACTGTAAACGCGACTGGTTGTGGGTTCGATTCCCACTCTAGGAAATGAACATGTATTATTTTCTTTTTTCTCGTTCTGGTGTCGAGGCAATTCGTGGCGTTGAGTTCCATCACGCAACACTGCAATGCCTCCAAAAATTCCTCCGAAAGTTCAAACCGGCCTTCAGGGATAAGATAAGTAAAATGTACATATCCCAACGGCGAGCAGCGGGTGTTCTGCGACTGCCGCATTTAATGGCCACAACACTCCATACCAGACAATGGTCTGAAGACCCTCTTCAATTTCACGCTGTACGCACGCACGCACTGAACAGAGTAAGCAGAGGGAACCTAGTGTTAAGACACTCCGTTCCCCACTTTTCTCCGAGTTCTGGAGGCATTGCGTGTTGAGTCGCGGAACTCAACGCCGCGCTTTGCCTCGACACCAGAGCGAAAAAAATAAAATATAAATGTAAATAAATATTTCATTTCCTCGAGTGGGGATCGAACCTACAACCAGTCGCTTTTACAGTCACACTTTATGCCCTTGCGCCACGACTGGCCTCGATTGAAGTTAAATTAACGTTTATAATTAACATCTAGCGTAAACTACTACACTATATATGATGTCCTAGTAATTAAAATACTATTTACTACAGTCGCATAGCTAACGTAAACAACGCGGCTATATTGTGTTTTCATTGATTTCTCATTCATTAGATAGAGAGCCATGTATTATGTATGTACATACAAATATACATACGGCAGTCGTTCGAAGAGCTACTATCGACTTATGCTAGCCTGGTATCATTTGTTATGATTGTTATTTGCAACAATTAATATTTGATTAATAATAATTTTTAAATTAATTAATATTTAATAATTATTAAATTAATTAATATTTAATAAAAAAATGTTATTTAATTAATAATAATTATTATTAATAGATATATAGAAAGAAGTATAGTAAAGTTTAATATGATTATGGCCCTTAAAAATTAAAAATGTTACGAAAGTACTTGAGGCGCGGGAGCTCAAGCGTGTAAACGCGATAGGTGTGGGTTCGATTCCCATTCGAGGAAACGAATGATTAATAATTTCATTTCCTCGCTCTGGTGACTAGGCATTATCAGGGCACTTATTATCGCCACTCAACATACCAATGTCTCCAGAATTCGGCAGAAAGTGGGGAACTTAGTATTTTAACACTGGGTTCCCAGGTTCCCACTGTCTAGCCTTCCATGTATGGGATAGAAAGTAATTCTAAAAACAACCAGTGCATTGTGTAACGCTATTGTGGCAATGTGATAGGGTTTGCCTGTAAATCGTTGGTGTCAAATCTCTATAGTCCATTTGGGTAACTTTGATACTTTCAGGTAACATTGACAATGGGACCGGGACGAACTAGTTTTGATAATTATTCCGTATGATACAATACTATTGGCCTTTTTTTTTACTTCACACTGTATCCCGTATACAGAAGGGTGGGCAGATGAAATATTTACTTAAATTTATATTTCCATTTCTTCGCTCTAGTGTCGAGGTTAAGCGCGGCGTTGAGTTCTGCCACTCAACACGCAATGCCTCCAGAATTCGGCAGAAAGTGGGGAAAGGAGTGTCTTAACACTAGGTTCCCTCTGCCTACCCTGCTGTATGCGGGATACAGCGTGAAGCTGATTTTAATTCTATCTTTCGTATATATGAATATCTAAGCATACTAGTCGTTTTTAGCTTCACGCATTATTCTTTCCCTGCCATCTTCTATTTTCACTTCGTATTTATTGTTGTTATAACTTAACCTCAAAGTTTTTTTTTAATTGCAGACTTCGCGAAGACCCTACACCCGGCGATGAAATTGTATTTATAGATGTCAGCGACTTACAACCGTCTCATCTCAAACATCACTTCCGAGGCTCCTATTGGAAGGACTTCGTATGGTGCATGAAGGTAACTTTAGAAGCAGCTAAGCGTAGGCAGAGAGAACCTAGTGTCAAAATATTTCTTTCTATGTTTTCCACCCGCAATCAACAACTCGAAATCTACTCGACATGAGTCGAGTGGTGGAATTTAACGCCGTGTTTCGTTATACGAGAGCAGGAAAAAAAATTATTTTAAATAGAAAATTAATCTCGCAAGTAAATCGAACACATAATCACATATTTACAGTTAGTGCACACTGCGCCACGATGGTCTCTAACTTTAATAGCAAAGTTTAAATTTCATTAACTAGTTTCAGTAAGTTTTCGTCATTGCTAAAAATATTTTCACAGGCGAGTTATATTCGATCTTCATCAAAATTTGTAGCGTAGATAATTATATACGAAACTTTTAGTCCAGAGGCCAGTCGTGGCGCAGCGGCACGAGGTGTGACTGTAAAACCGACTGGTTGTGGGTTCGATCCCCACTCGAGGAGATGAAATATTTACTTAATAAATTTATATTTCCATTTCTTCGTTCTGGTGTCGAGGTTAAGCGCGGCGTTGAGTTCTGCCAATCCACACGCAATGCCTCCAGAATTCAGCAGAAAGTGGGGAACGGAGTGTCTTAACACTAGGTTCCCTTTGCCTGCCCTGCTGTGTGCGGGATACAGCGAGTGAAACTGATTTATTTTTATTTTATTTTACTAATTTATTTCTTAATTTTATTTTCAGTCAGCCTACCCTATCAAATTTTCCGAAGTGCACATAATAAACACATATCGTTTAAAGACAATGTCTCTGGTGCTGTTGCACCTTGGACTGTACCCATGGCGACGCAAGATGGTTCATATACATTCTGATGCTGAAGAAATTAACTCAATCAGCAGTGATTACTTTCCTCCTGAAGGTTTTCCTTACGAATATGGCGGTAAGGCTGGTGCTATGAAAGATCTTAATGGTGTGTGTTTTATACAGTATTAATTATAATTAATTATTTAATTAAGTAAATTGAGGCACAGAGTCTGATTGTAAACACGACAGCTGTGGGTTCCATTCCTACTCGGAGCAATGATTTATTTTTATTTCCTTGCTTATGGTAACGAGAGAAATCTCAATGCGCAATGTGTTGAAATTCAGGCGAAAATCCGAATGTTTTAACAGTAATTTTCCTTTGTGATATATGCTGTATATGGAATAACAGCCGGAAGCTTAAAAAAACCAAATCAATATTTTTTGGAAAATAGTTTTTTTTTTATAATTTTTAATTTTTTTTTATATTTTAAAAGTAAAATACTAAAAAAATCGTGGTATAACTGTATAATTGTTTGAGGCATTTGAGTGGCGGAACTCAACGCTTTCGCCTTAGCGCCAGACAGACAGATAAACAATAATTAATCTCTCCGAGTGGGGATTGGACCCACTACCGTCGCGTTATAATCCCTTGTTGTGCCCCTGCGCCTCAACATCGTAAGACAAAATAGTAAAATTACTACTACTACCAACTTCACGCTTTATCCCTCGCGGGGTAGTCAGAGAGAACGGAGCGCCAAACGCTGCTGTCTCTACATACCTCTTTCGCCTCGTACATGCCCTCCGGGGAGTCCTCATGCTTTTGTACGTGACCTTCCTCTAGTATCTTCGATACTGTGTTTCGAAGAGTAAAAGTAAAATTACATTTTCAGATGAATGGACAAAGAAACTTCTACTCAATTCAAAATGGTTGCAGCTTGAGGAACGGAAATTCTACGAAACGGAATTAAAACCGGAAGTAAAGCGAACGCGACGCAAGAGCACAGTACGTTTAACTAGGAACTCCTCATATGACATGCTTACCCGCACCCATTCTTGCCGATCCCTGCATAGACAAAATGATTTGGATGAAGGACCTCAAGGTGCATATAGAACTTTGAAAGTAACAGACAAACATTTTTATATATAAACCTAAATATATCTGTACAAAATATGGTTATAATGACTTAATAATATCTAATAATTAAGTTTTTAAAGTGTGATAATTAATTTGGAAAAAATAATGTGATAGCAACTCCGTCTTTTTGATGTGTACATTTTTTTACTTCTGCTTCTTAACATTTTGTTAAAATAATAATACCATTATAAATTATACGAACTAAAAATATTCGTTACTTATAAACAAGTATCTATGCATTTTTGTACTAATCATGATTCCCACTCGAGGAAATGAAATATTTACTATTTTCCTTTCCCCGCTTTGGCAACGACGCAAATCGCGGTGTTGAGCTCCGCCACTGAACGTGCAATGGCTCCAGAATATAACAAAAAGTGGCCAACAGAGATCTTAAATGCGGTACACAGCGTAAGCTAAAGCTAAAAAAAATATTACTAGCAAACAAGACATTAAATCCTTACTATCTATTAAACCAGTACCTGATTGACAAAATTGTGATGGTGACTCATATTGTGTATTTCTTAATTGTTAGTTACCGTACCGTAATTCTAATTAGTGATAAACAACGAACAGTCGACATTGTTTGTGAAATAAAATATGGGATCCACAGATTATGGGATCCAGAATTTGGAATCAGAAATTGGAATATGGGATCCAGAGCATTTCTTAAAATATTTAACAATTTCATTTACTCGCTCTAGTAACGAGGCAAAGAGCGGCGTTGAGTTCTGCAACTATTGAATGAAAGAACTCTATCGTACACAACGCCGCCAGGTTCCCTATGCCTACCCTGCTATGTGCGTGAAGATAAAACATAATAATTTCTAGAAATTTCAACTTAATAAACTATATATTATAAACATATCTACTGAATGTTTGTTATTTTTGTGTTTAACTAATACTGTATAAAAATAACTAATTACATAAAACATAATATGATCTCGATATGTTGTATTGTTTTATATGTGAGTGAGTTCCTTTAATCTTTTTATACATCTGAATAAAAAAAATATAAATTCTATAAGGGGTTTTCTTTTAGTCATTGAAATTAATCATCCATATATTAATACGTGAAGCCAAAACTTTGGATCACTTTTTACGAAAATTATAGTTAGTTATATAGGAATAATAAGAATTTACCTTCTATTCCTTCTATTTGAGGCTAGTCGTGGCGCAGTGGCACAAAGTGTGACTGAAAAACCGATTGGTTGTGGGTTCGATTCCTACTTGAGGAGATGAAATATTTACCTAAATTTATATTTCCATTTCTTCGCTCTGGTCTCGAGGCAAAGCGCGGCGTTGAGTTCTGCCACTCAACACGCAATGCCTCCAGAATTCGGCAGAAAGTGGGGAACGGAGTGTCTTAACACTAGGTTCCCTCTGCCTACCCTGCTGTATACGGGATACAGCGTGAAGCTAATTTTATTTAATTTTTTTTTATATATAGGAAAAGTGCAGAACGCTAATATTTTTCAATAATAATGCTTATAAAGAACATTAAAGCAAAAAATAAAACATTACACGCACTACCATGCATTTGACAATATAAATATACACTTTTGACATACGCATTGCTATGGCAACGCGTACTATTGACGCGTCAATGAGTTCTCTAGTATTATTAAGCTGTAATATATTTTTTTATTATCTATATAAGAGGAATAAATTTCATATTTTTAAATATAAATTGTTATAAAAGATACATTTAAAAATAAAAAAAACAATCACTCTTCTTACGATGGGACAAGAGTTCGCCATCGGTGGCTAGGGCTCCAGAGAGAGGAACCTCCGCATTATACGCGCCATCTCAACTAAAACTGCCTTGTGCATCCGGTTTTTGATCCAATACTCTCCTAAGATGTTGGTCGAAGCTTTTCGCTATTAAACCGTTAACTGAAGCCACTATCGGCACAATGATAGTCGCATCGGCATCCCACATGGCGGTAATCTCATGGACAAGAAGAGAAAAACTATTTAAATAATTTATTTAAATAGTTTTTTCTTTTTCGGTCTTAATGAGATTATCATCGTGTGAGATAGTCAACAATCACTGCTCGGCGTGCCACTCGGTTTACCAAGTCTACCTATATCAGGTCTGTTGGCAACAATATACCTAGTAAGATCTTTGATTTTCACGATTATTACGCAATTTTACTCATCTCCGATATCAAGAATAGGCATGAAGTCAGCTGTGTGTTAAACACAATGTTTTCCACAATGTGGGTTAAACCCAGCCATTACGTAAGGTTTGATAAACCTCGCTAAGGAAAACAGATATATTCCCAGAATGACCCGCTAGGCTATTGAAATACAAAAACAACCTAATTTTAATAGAGAGGACGGTTGGAAACTCTTACAATTTTTACTCATAAAATCTTTAAAGTCTCGAGCACACCATACTAGAGGACAAGATACAGTCAGCTCACTCTGCATGTGTCCAAGGCAGTACGGGAGGCAATTAATAAATCATTGGCGGTAGTTTGACATGATATTTATGTCAACTGACATATGAATGCCACTTCAGTCTACCCGTGACCATGGACTACTGCAAAGTGTTCGAAACGTCGGGTTTCCAATAATATCAAATATACGCAATTAATCCGGTTAAATAGTTTCATGTAAAAGAATATACCTGTCAGTAATAATAGACCGATCTCAGTAGAGTAAAGCACAGCTATTTTCAAGAACAGACGTGGAATTGTACCTATAGTAAGGCACCTCTAATTCCACAAGACTATATTTTAAAAGCAAAATAATAGTGGTATCATCTTAGCTACTTGAGTGTGTCTATGCAAATACTCACCATTAGCAAGATGAAATAATCAGATAGAATATGCCTGAGGGACTCCCCATGTTGATGATACGCCAGACAAACGTCGATAGTGCCATCTTTCATCATATATCTCTGGCTGTTCTGTGTTCCTTGATAGCTTCGTCCATAATTGCAAAGACAAAATCTTCAGTTTCCCTGAAAAAATCCCTGAACTGTAACCAAAATAAGGAGGAAGCAGTATCTACATCCGGACCCACTAGGACGCTATGGAATCTTCCATGCAGCTCCTTGTTTTTCCACAAAGCCATGCGATCAGAAGTATTAAGTACCACACCTACGCCAGTTTTCTTTGCCCAAGGAAATAAGAGTGAGGCCTTTGTCAACTGCTACCACGTCCTTATGCATATCCACATCTATTTTGAGAAAATATTCTCTAAGACAAAGCGATCCATTCAATATATATTTCTTTTATAAAATTTAAATTAATATATATATATATATATATATATATATATATATATTAATAAAATATAACTAAGTATTTCTATTGTATTTTCTTATTATATAATGTTTTTAATAATGGTGCGCTGGTGAAATATTTTTCTATTAAAAACTTTCCATTTAATATATATTTATTTTTTAAAGCTAAACTAATATATATATATAATAATTAATTAAATTAGCTTCACGCTGTATCCCGCACACAGCAGGGTAGGCAGAGGGACCTAGCGTTAAGACACTCCGTTTCCGACTTTCCGCCGAGTTCTGGAGGTGTTTCGTGTTGAGTGGCAGAACTCAACGCCGCGCTTAACCTCGACACCAGAGCGAGGAAATGGAAATATAAATTGAATAATATATATATATATATATATATATATATATATATATATATATATATATATATATATATATATATATATATATATATATATATATTTATTTTTATAAAAACGAAAGACTTCTATTGTATTTTTTATTATACAATGTTTCAAATAATGGTGCGCCGGTAAAACAAAACACAAAGACTAAATGAATTATCTTACAAAAAATTTTACTTTGTTTTATTTTTTTAATTTGTTATTGTGGAATTCAGTTTTACTTTCCCAAAGTAAATAAAAAGAAATTAGAATTTTTTTAAGGACGAGAACAATGAAAAAAAAAATATTGAATTTGTTGGATTACGATCAAAAATGTATGCAACGAGTGTTGAAGATCGTAAAATCACCAAAGCTAAAGGAGTTAATAAAAGTGTAACTAAGAAATTAAATGTTAGTGACTATAAGTCATGTTTATTTCAGAAAAAAAATATTATATTCCGTGGCATCAGTAATAAGATCATTACAATTGTTAAAATGACTAGAGTAGTATATATCTAGAATCTCCACTAGTGCTATATTACGTCTATGCATAGGCAAACGAAATAATTTTGGCCTTAGATTTATCGGTACCAACCATACTCCAAAATGGCTTCTTCTCAATCCCACATCATCCTGGGCACTTACAGACAACTCAATATTGCTTTGCGACTCAATGTCATTAATGTTGTTATTGGTAGTATTGATCTGCTGAAAGCTCAAGTGTAGCCTTTCCAACGCGGACTCATCCAGCAGAGTGCGACGCTGAATGTTCTACACCCTGTCCGACAGTCAGACTTTGAATGATACGTAGTGAGGTTAGTTCATCCCTCTACTGACTTATAGTACACACGCATTCTCTTTTAATTGCCGAGACCATCTCATGCAACGCATACCACCGGTAGCGGGAGCCTTGTTGAGAATCCGTGAGACTCTTAGTTCCAAGTCCTCCGAAAATGGGGTTTTGGGGCACCGGCGTTCTTTTAAAGCCGGCCTAACCTAATATTTCTTCCTGCGAACCCACAGTCAAAGGCGCTTTGCAATAATCTTACTCTGAAGACGGCGGCTGCGGATTCGACGAGCAACATGCTGTTGGAAGTGCATTTGTCCTTCTGGCATCGATCTTTCCTTTCCTTATAAATGGCACTTGCGCCATCTTTTAACTAAATTTGCTTGAACGTTTATTGGCCAAAATTTTTTTTTTCCATTTTCTTGTGGTTTCGATATTTTTTTTTAACATTATTGTTGGACGGTTGCTAGGGTGGTATATTAATTATTATTATCGATTTTGAAATATATTTATTTTATTGTAGTAATAGAATATTTTAAGATTAAGTTATTTTAAGTCAAAGATACTTCAAAGGTAAATTGTAGAGTAGTGAAAAATGTCAGAAATGTTTGTCTTAAGTCTATAATAAACTTAAATCTATAAAATAAGGTCGTTGTGGCGCAACGGGACAGTGCAAGTGACTGTAGTTGCGACGGTTGTGGGCTTAATTCTCACTCATAATTATTTTTATTTCATCGCTCTGGTACAAAATGCGATCTTTGCGTTCCGTCACTCAACACGCAGGTCTCATAAATTGTGGAACGGAGAGTCTTAACACTAAGTTTCATAATGCCTATATGTAGGATACGGCAAAAAACTTAAAATAAAAAAATAATAACAGAATTCGTTTCATTCACTATAACGATATACATAAGTTTTGGTAAAAGAGCAGTTCAATGAACTTTAATTATATTTTTTTATTAAATTTCATTAGAAATTAAACTTGAATTTGAAGTTATTTCATTTAATAAAAGTTATAAATATACTCGTATTGTATATTTGTCTCAATATTTTGTAGACTAAATCTTTTCGTGTAGGTACTCTAAAAATTATAAGAAAGATATCATAAATTTCATAAAATCGAATCACAAACTACAAAACACGCTTTAAAATATTTTCTCGATCCTCTGGTCTCCCTAGTAAAGACAACAAAATTCAAACAATTTTATTATTATTTTTTTTATTTTTAGGGTCCCGTATCTTAACCCTTATAGCATCATGTTATCGTCCATATTTCCGTCTGTTAAGATTATTTATCTCGAAATAGACAGAAAAATAAATATCAAATATTCATTTCTATGTTCCCTCGGAGCTTAAAAACCGAAGAGCGTTTATAAGTTTTTTTTGCTGCATTTTATATGAAATTCACCGCCTAATCAAAACTTACAGAGTACTTCCGATTTTTATGAAATTTTATGATATTAACAAGTGAACCAAAAAAAGACAAGAGAATAAAAACTACCACACTGGCTTCTGCACTAAAATAGAATAGACCCTATGTTTAGATACAAGCTAAGTTTCAATATATTTATACTATTCTATCAATGGATAAACAAATTATCTGGAGACATAATACTCCAGAGAGACTGTACGGTATGACGCCATTAAGCTCTATGCATACAAATGATAATAATAATGTAGTAAATAATAAGGCTAACATTATTTAATTGATTATTGATAAGAATAAAAAATGCTAAAAGTAAGGTTGAGTTCGTTGTGGACAAGCGATTGACTGTAAACGCGATGGTTGTGGGTTCGATTCCCACTTGGGAGACTGAAAAAAATAATATTTTTACTTTCTCCTCCAGATTTCGGTGGACAGTGGGCAATGGAAGTATCTCAATGGGAACGGAATGTCTTAACACTAAGTTCCTAGGTCCACTCTGCCTATCCTGTTATCTTCAGCATGCAGCATGAAGCTATGAGAAAAAAATGTGCGATAACCACTTAGTCACATAATAAAAAGTAATAGAAAGATGGGCAAAGTAATAAAGTCTCAGAAGACCGTACCGAAGACCTATACAATCCTATCGGTCATACGGTTTCCTTACAAATTCAAAAATTTGTCACGTACTTCATATTCATACAAAAAGGTATTCAGACGCCGGGTCTTCTATATTTCTTATTTGCATATACACAATAGAGCCCACGGGATATATGTAGATCCATACAATGCAAGGTTACTTAATAGGCCTAATAAGAACTCTCAAGACTATTGAATGATCTGGCCTAATTTTTTTTTTAGCTTCACGCTGTATCCCGCATGTAGCAGGGTAGGCTGAGAGAGTCTAGTATTAAGACACTCTGCTCCCCACTTTCGGCCGAATTCTAGAGGAGTCGAGTGGCGGAAATCAACGCCGCGCTTTATATCGACATAAGATTTAATGAAAATATTAAATATTTTTATTTTATTATATGATAGAACTTCTAATACTTGATTGTAATGAGTGTAGAAAAGATGAGTTTTATTCTCCAACTAGCGGCTCGCCCACGGCTTCGCCCGTTTAAAATACATGATTTTGATTTAATAAGCAGAATTGATTGACAACTCTAATGACTTCTAATATGATTTTTTATTACTTTAATCTGTAATATTCTAATATGATTTTTTACGACAGTATCGTAACTTCTATAAGATTTTTTGATTGTTTCGAACTAAAAAATATGACCAATGTTGATATTTGATATTCATAAAATATACATAAAGCTAATTATTTATTATATGTATATATTTTTGTAACATTACGTTCTTTTTACCTATGTTATGTTTTTTAAAGCTCTGTTAAATGTGCTGCTTCTGAAAAAATTTTAATGTACTGCTTCAGAAACAGCCTTAAATGTTAAATTATTGATTTGG
>JAATLQ010036198.1:0-35933 GCA_013421005.1 Heliconius erato x Heliconius himera | reverse complement strand
CGAAAAGATTCATTAATAATAATGCTCGCTCTCGAATCTTGAAGTCCAACAAGTGTTCAGATTTTATTGGTCTCTCAACGAAACTTAAAAGTTGAGGAGATCTACAAGTTAAATTCTCTTTAACTTAGTTAAGTGCAATAAAATCAACAGGTATGCGGAAGCGACGGTAAAACTTACGAATCTGAATGCCACCTCAAATTACAAGCTTGTCGTACTCAGGAAGACATCGTAATCCAAGCTTTTGGGCCTTGTAAGTTATCAGAAGTTGCAGGAACGGTCGGTCCTCTGAGGCCCTCCTCACCGATACAATTTACTCAACAAGATGACGGAGCTGCTTCAAAATCAACGAGACATTTACTCAATCCAGAAAAGTACTACAACAAATATGATTGGACAAGAAAAGAAACGCCCAGTGACTTTGACAGCGTTGTAACGGGGCAAAAATTGAAGGGTGAGTCACTTTGACGAAAGACAATAGGCGCTTACCGAAGCAATTTCGTAATTTCAAAGCCCAAAGTGTTTAATTATTTCGGCGATTGACGACGTTAATTGATATTTTCCTTTTAATATTAAAACGTCTCAAATATTATTCTCAAGCATTAGCATATTGCAATATTTATATTTTTCTTCTATATTTATGAAACCGATTTGAATTGTAAATAATTTAGAACGGTCGTTTATTTTGCAATTACGAGTTTAATAGTATTTTATCCGCTGCCAAATTCCAACAATAGCGGCGATGCGATACTCTAAAGTTTCAAAATTTGTAGTTCCTGAATTACTTAATTTACTGTAGACTATCCGGCACTAGTATTTTAGTAACATCTCAATTCATCTTAATCACGTTAATTTTGTAGAGATTACAGTTTGGCTTGTTGTGTGAGCAGTTTCCCTTGTCACTTTGTGACACTGTTCCCCGTATCCTTAACTTAGTTACCGATTTATCTTACTTATTTGTTGCTCCGAAATAATGATAGAGAATTTGCTGCTGTTATATATAATAAATCATAGTAGAGAATTGCTGCTGTTTTACTTGTTTTAGTATCAGTGCGTACAAATTATTCATATATAGATTATGTTTTACTTTGCGACAAATAATATGTAGCTATTTATTTTTAATAAAAGTAAGAGATATACAAAAATTGCATAATACAATAATGCTTTATTTTATGTTAGGTTTAATTTTATTACATTTTACGAAAGTTCGGTTATGCAGTTGTTCAACTACCTTTTCAATATAAATAGTATAATTAATTGAAATAAATCCAAATCGACTATTCAGTAAGTTGCCTTACGACTGGTCAGGTTCGCAAACAGCCACTACCGCCACGGTGGGCGCGGTGGGCGCGCTGCTGGGCGACCTGTGCGCGGAGGACGCGGACTGCGCGGCGCTGCCGGGCGCCTACTGCGCGCGCGGCGGCTGCGAGTGTCGCCCCGGACACGTGCCCACTGCGCACAGGAAGGCTTGCGTTGGTGAGTTGTTCGCGTATATAACCTGTGTAATAGGAAAGATATTGCTGACTTGTGTATATATAATTTGATTTTTTAAATATTGTAAGCATTTGCTATGTTGATACATTTTTATGAATTTGGACGTGTTATAATATGTCCTAAAGTGTGATCTCTAATTATAAACAAGCAAAACATAGATATATATAGATATACTAAGTGAATTTAAAATCAATGCTATACGATATATTTTGATAAACATTAGGTATATAAATAGTAAAATATAAACAATATATATAAAATAAGAATTTGTAAAAGTGCAGATGTAGAAGGTTTTATCGCTTATAGCGATCCAGCTTCAAGGCAACCTTTAAATGTTAAAGCTGTAAAAAGATGCTAGATACCATCTACTGTAAAACTGAACTTACAAAGACACAAATAGCTAATCACAATAGCTTAAAAATGGCATAAGCAAAAAAATAGCAAATAATAAATAAGTAACATAATTAATTTCAATTCAATTAAGTTCATAAGAGCACAAATACAATCTGCCTGTATGTGTACATATTATATTGCATGTAACTGAAAATATTCTTCACTTTTGATTAGAGATCATTAGTTCATATATTTAATTGAATTTATCGAGGACTTTCTATACAGGCGTCAAAACCATTTTTTTCGTACATAACTTGCATATATTTTTTTTATGTTAACATTCTATTAATTTCTGAATGAATTTACATAACAGTTTGAGGCAAACTCGTTGCCTTTTCAAAAGCTATTTAAAATTATATTATTTATTTACAATTTTTTTATATATTTTTTTGCCGATGCAATTTTTGGTTGTGAAGCCAGCGTGCTATTGTAATTACACTTATTTGAATGTGTGTAAGTTCAGTTTAAGAGTAGAGGGTCACTACTTGGTGTATTAAATTATAGAACTACAGACCACCCTATTTGTATGTTATGTATAATTGAATTTATGTATATTACTTTTAAGTTTTACATATATGTTAAATAAATATTTCAGTGTACTCTACTTTAAAAATAAAACAACAGTAACATACAGAAATAGAAATTGTAAAATCTATTTCAGTAGGTACTCTACAACTATAACATTTTAAGAATTCAAACACAATGTATATTTTGTTGCATGAGAAATACTTACGACATTGTTGCAGAACAAATAACTCAAGAAACAACGGAGGAATATAGTGCATGTTTATCAGAGCCGTGCTACAATCTAGGCAGCTGCATAGACTTGCCGGGCTCCACGTACGCCTGCGTGTGTCCCGATCCTTACACCGGCCTTAACTGCGAATTTCATATCAAAGACGCTCAGCCTTCAAGTTACATCGAAACTCCATCCTTTGACGGATCGTCCTATATACGCCTAAAACCACTAAAGGCTTACCATAAGTTGAACATCGATATTGAATTTAAGGCATTCTCCGAAAATGGGGTCAT
Organism: Heliconius erato x Heliconius himera; assembly: GCA_013421005.1. Lineage (NCBI taxonomy): Eukaryota > Metazoa > Arthropoda > Insecta > Lepidoptera > Nymphalidae > Heliconius > Heliconius erato x Heliconius himera. The sequence continues at coordinate 33,017 of JAATLQ010036198.1, read as the reverse complement.
ATTGTACAATCAGCAGAAACCCGACGGAACGGGTGATTTTGTTTCGCTCGCGTTGGTAAACGGATATTTGGAGTTCAGGTGATTTTTATTCTTATTTCATATTTCGATTTCGCTGCGGAACTGCGGGTTCGGAAATATTGTGAACAAATATTATCTCTTTACTATTCCATGTGTGTTGAATGTAACGTGTCCTATCTAGAATAAAATTCGAATAGGACACTGAATATTGGCAATTTTTCGATCTTTATATAGACGTTCGTAACTTTTTGTTAGGTACAATCTTGGGAACGGCGTAATAATTCTAACATCACTTGAAAAAATAACGTTGAACGAATATCATAAAGTATCGGCGAAACGATATCATCGAGACGGTATCCTCTCAGTCGATAATATGGAAGATGTCGCCGGACAATCCACTGGTAATCTAAAAGCGTTAGATCTCGCCGAGGATGCTTATATTGGAAGTGTACCTACAAATTATTCCAGGTATTGTATAAATTATAATAAATTCTATATAACAAGCATGTGCTCGCATTTCGTTAAAATATTCTTAAAGTAAAACACTTGGTAACTGGAAAAGTTTTGAAAATACTCTAGAGTGTAGAACCTAATTCCCTCGTATTCTCTATGTAATTTATTTATTATATAAATTTTATACATGAATAACCTGAGTTATAATATTTATTTAAACTATTGTTCTTATTTCTGTTTAGAGTATTCGATAATATCGGAACTCGGAATGGTTTCATCGGATGCGTAAAATACTTGAGGATAATACGTCATCAAGTCACAAAGAAATTGGGTCGTCCGGACTCATTATTAGTATCCATAGAGAATGTTCGAGAGTGCCAATCTAATCCGTGTATGAGTATGCCGTGTAAGAATGGCGCCACGTGTAAATCCGAATCGGATACTGAATATATATGTCGGTGTCCGATAGGATTTCAAGGAGCCAATTGTGAGGAGAGATTAGATCCGTGCGAATCGAATCCCTGCGGATATGATGAGGGGCTATTGTGCGATATCGGAGCGGACGGCGGACACGTCTGTCGGTGTTTGTTCGGCGATACTGATTCTAATGGGAACACGTGCAACAACGGTAATTACTACTCGATCATTTCGTTCGACATCGTTAACCGGTAACTTCGAATTCTAATTTACATGAAATTAAAATACTATTTGTTTTTAGACGTCAATGTTGTACAAGAAACTTTGACACCCCAATTCAACGGGACGAGTTATATTGAATTACCGCCGCTCGAAGGCCTCGGCAAGGCATTCAGAATCGAAATTTGGTTTTTAACGAACCGATTTTCTGGAATGCTCCTTTACACCGGCCAGTCAAATAAAGCCAAGGGGGATTTTATAGCGATTAACTTAGTTAATGGATACCTACAGTTTAGGTACAATTTGGGGAGTGGAATCGCCAATATCACGTAAGTAAGGCTTAGAGGCCGAAGAATTAATTTAACGAGTTAAGTAAAACGCTTAGGTCCACAACACATACCATAATTTATTCTCCGATGCAAATAGAATCTCTGCCAACTTAGATGAAAATTAATAATTTAACAGCCTGATGAGTAACGGCCAAATAATAATAATTACGCCGAGGGAGCTATTAGTGCCTTTGCTCAGTAGACTAAGATATATTTCGCTTGCACATACATACAAGAAACAACACTACTATAACAAGGGCATTCTCCTCATAATGTTTGCTAATAGGTTTACTGTTGTGCATATTATATGTATTGCTTATTTATGAATTGTATTAATAACTTTACGTTATGAATATTTAAATATAAAATATAATAACCATACTTTACTAGGTCACCTGTATCAATAACAAAAGGCAGATGGCATAGAGTGAGAGCCACTCGTATAGGAAGACATGGAAGCTTGCAATTCGATCATCATCCAACACAAAGAGGCGCATCTGCTCCACCACTCACTCATCTTGAGCTTACCCTACCACTTTTCATTGGCTCGTTACCGTAAGTGATACTTGTAATATAACAGTACTTTTAATTTTACTCTGACGTAGTTACTTCGCTAACTGAACTTTTAAAGAAAGTAGTGACTTATTGACTGAAATATATGATAATTGAATATTAAATAAACTTCATTACTTTAACTCTTTCATACTATAAATAAAATGTGTTATAGAGAAAATAAAAATGAATCCAGATTATCAATTCGATTTATTTGATAAAATTGCTATTATAGCAAAGGATATTCAAATTACTAACGAAACAATATATGAACATAAAAATATTTGAACCTGCGCCTTTTGGATACAGTCCAAATGAATTAATTAAGCTTATCTAGACAGTACATCTTTTTAAATTGTGTATTTTAGTGCTAAAGATTGTGACTATCATATCAAGATACGGGATTTTTTATATAAAATTCATCGGTATTTTCTTAGAGAGTCGTGAAAATTATACTTACATATAAAAAATTATACACTGGCTTTTATATAAAATCAAGCATTTACATCAATTTCACTTCACATACATTATTTACATACATTACTCATAGTAAATTTTGATATTTTGGTCAAATACGTAGTGTTGCGAAGCGCAATTTGTCATACGAGAATGAATATGAAATATTTTGCAAGAGAAAACTCATTTTGTTTTTAGTTCTCGCTTCACTGACATTCAATTTACGGTTAAAATTTGGCGCACGAACAATTTATTTTTGTATCGCTGTGAAAAAATTGTGACTGACATATATATGTAGATATAATTGTGAATTGTGAATGTCCGCCGGAAATAATGTTACAACCCTTTTGTAAGGATATTTACGAGATTTTTAAGTCATTTTTATTCCTGAAATATATTTCTTTTACATTAAATTATAATTCTCATAATTGTATATCATGCTAACAATATTGACTTATAAGATTAATAGATATTTATAAGATTTCTTTTAACAAAATACCATATTAATATAATATTATCTTTTTATCATCTATATTACATTATGTAAAATATGAAGTGTTCATTATCTAAAATAAAACCAAGATCAAGGTATCAAAAATCAAATATTAAAACTAGTCATTCTCCCGCAGTTCCTACGTCCGTCCGCACAAAATGTCGGGAGTGACCAGCAGTTTCATAGGCGCGGTGCAACAGGTGTTCGTGAACGGCAGCCCCTTGTCTCTGTACAGCGGGGACGTAGCTAAGTGCTCTGTGGTGGCGGAGGAAGACCGCCTGCCGTGCGCCACCAGCGGCGTCACCAAGTACGCCGGGCCGCCTTGTGGGGACGGTGAGTGCATGACTTACGTACACTACAACAGATTTACTTGATTGCTTGCTCTTGCACTTCCACTTGCAATCCTTGTGCTCGATTTCAGGTAGTTAAAGTTGGATTAGTTTCCGAACTTTAAGTTAACTAGATACTGTGGTTGCTATGTAAGCCATGTGGCACGGATTTGTTAACAAATTTGTAATTTAAGTCGGTTAGTACTTAATGAAATATTATTATGATATCATTTTCTATAGAATATATATTTTGATTTAGTAGTTAATAAAAAAAACATAAAGCCATCTAAAAGACATGTTTACAATAAAAAATTTCAACTTCACCAAATATTTAACCAGCTAGTCATACCAATTATAAATAGTTACTACACTAAGAATGTAAAATTAAAGTCTTAAACGCTTCAAATTTAATAACTGAGCCTTGAAATGTCAAGTAGTCAAAACCTTTGTGTATTAAGAAAACGTTTCAAAGCAAATCTGTCCATAAAATATATAATATTACTATCGCATTTAAAATTTACATAAATCATTTTTGTTATAAATATTTAAAAAAAAACATTACTTTAATAAATGCACCATCCATCTAGGTCTCACCCCTTGCAAAAATAACGGTACGTGTATACCGTTGCTGAACGAATACAAATGTACATGCCCAGACGGGTACCAGGGGAGGAACTGCGAGGTGCAATTAAAAGTGGAGATGTTAAACGACGGAGCGCCCATTAACTTCGACGGAAATAATTATTACTCGTACAGAAGCCGAGGCGGCCGCAGGTAAGTTCCAAATGGATTAATATTCATAATATACACTGACAAAACCCTCTCCGCACCTATTAAATCAATAGACAACATTATAACAACAATCATTGTACTACAATATCAATTTATTAGTTAAATTAAGGATAATTTATCATTTTCAATACGTTTCAATTCGTGTCGTCAATTATGCTAATGAATATAAAAGCCACAGATTAATAAAATAATTGCACCAGAAAAATATCATTTAAATCAATGGATAATTCGATCGTTACATACCATTAAGGTCGCTTTCAGTTTCGTGTGGTCCGTCGCATCGCAAATGGCTGCATTGTTTACGATAATAATGTTATCAATTTTATCCACGCTGATTGTACGTTGATACGCTGCAGTCGATTTCTCAATTGACGATAATCCGTAATGACTTTTTGAAACAATAATATCACTTGTATATTATGAAATATTAATTGTTTAATTTATATTTTGTTTGTATTTTATACCTTAGCTTAATGATGTGTGTGAATTATTGATTGATTGTAGTTTCACAGTTTAATTTGAAAAATAATATTGACAATAAATTATAAATTATGATTTCTATTTTGTGAATTAGCTAAATTTATACAATAAACTATTCTTCAAGAATTTATTTTTTTAAGTTTATGGCGATAGGAAATGGGTAATTTACCTAACTCTCAGTCGTTTACTACCAATTACCTAAATTCATTTGTCTTTCACTAAACTATGTTGACCATGATACTACTTCGTTTATTCGTTATATTCTATTAGCAGTAAATTATTTCTTAATTTAGAAATTCTTTCCTTTTATTGAATAACATTAATTTTATTTACTCAATTTCTTTTTTCTAGCTTACAAACTAACCCTGAAGGTGAAGGACATTATGATGTAAGATAGCACTCGACGGTTGCTCGCAATAATGCATTTAGATATAAGTTTTAATGAATCGATCTACAATATAACATAGATTAGGTAAATTTACTTTACTTGTTTAACCCTTATACATACCATGCACGTTAACTAATTTAAACTTCTATTTCCATGTAACTACAATTTAGTTTTGATTATATTATGGTAGTAACCGGCAACAATATGACAAACATTTCTAACTTAGACATTAAATCGCATTATACATTCGGAGCTTATTCCAATAGTGGGACTTCATTAGCCTTTGTAAATTGAGTTGAATCTATCAGATCACGCTAAAGTGCTCGTACGTGACTTGCTTCAATTCGATGGAATATGCGAAACTCGTAACGTCCTTTCAATGACGTCAACTTGTGTCAAACTGTTATACGTTGAACTAACTTAATTCATTAAAGGCTTCCAATATTTAAGCATTTAACTTACCTCGCTTGAACCTTTGCGGCATGTAGAATGCCTTAGGCTCTGTTTGTTTCTGCATGGCGTTGGATCTTCAATTGCTTGCCTTTTATCTTTTTCTATTTTGGCTTTAGTAAAAATAAAGTACGAGACAAATTATTATAACAATGTATTTTTTAATTTATACAAACTGTTTTTGTAGTAGAACATTTTTATAAGGGGTGGGCCAAGCGTTGAGCAAATAAAAAAAAATATAGAAAAAAACTACAAATCATAAGGTAGATTTTTTTAATGAACTTAATACGTTACAATTTTATGTTTTAAAAATCACATCACTAACATGTGTCATGAAGACTCGCTTGCACATTGCTGGTGGAATAACGGTGATATCCTCGCGAATGTTGTTTTTGAGCTGGTCAATTGTCATTGGCTTATTGGCGTAAACACCCTTGAAACGTACTTGAGGTATCCTCAGTTAAAAAATCTAATTTCGTGAGGTCTGGGTTTCGGAGGGGCCACGGAATGTCCCCTTGACGTGATACCAGTTTGTCACTAAGTATTTCGTTACAACTGTCAAATACTTGCTAGATGTATGTATGTATGTTATGTCGTGCCATCCTGTTAAAACCAGATTCTGCTCTTGCAAAAAGTGGCCATCTCGTGAATGTCGTTATTGAGCTGCACAATCGTCGTTGTTGTCGTGGTCTAGGTCGGTTTTACACTGTGTACCGCGCACAGCTGGATGGGCAGAGGGAACCTAGTGTTAAGACACGCCGTTTCCCACTTTCTGAATTCAGGAGGCATAGCGTTTTGCGTGACAGAACTCAACACCGCGCTTTGCCTCGACACAAGAGCGTAGAAATGAAAATATAAATTTAAATAAATATTTAATTTCCTCGAGTGAACCCACAACCAGTCTGCAGTCATATTTTGTGTCTCTGTGCCACGACTGGTCTATATATGATATAAATTTAGATAGTTAAGTCTTATTCGCTTTTAATGATGTAAAAATGAATTAGAAATAACACCGCCGCCTCACAATTTGTTTATTGTCTTTTTAATCATAACAGTATCTTTGTTTCTCACGTACGAATGAGTACATTCATTGTGATAATCGAAAACAAAAAGAAGAACGATTCGGTTTGTTTGATAACAACGACGTAGGCTGACGATTTCATTTTCATTTTTCCATTATTCCCTCCTTAGGCGTTAAAAAAATTAGCAACGGATTTGAATATTCCGTTTTCGAATGTACCGTTTAGTTAAGTGGCGCGTAAATTATTGACGAAGTGGTCGGGGCGCTACACAAAATCCGTTCGGATGTTTTCATGCATTTTATATGATGCGGTCCGTTCCGTCCACTCGATAATAATATAATCCGCGCGAGCATTCGCGTGAAAATGAATCGCACGCATTACTGCCGCGTATTGTAGCCGGAGCTGCATAATAGAGGATATTGAAATTTATTTTTATTTTGACCACTGGCAAGCTATTGTTTAACGGGTTCGTGTTTTTTTTAAATAGTGGAATGTACTAAACTAAATTTTATTTCTTTTTTTTTTAGAATTCAAAATTATTACAAATCGAATTACCGAATTGTAGTTTTATTTAGTTTTTTGCTAAAAAGGCATGTATGTGATTTTCTATACTTTCCGTTAGCAATAGAACTTAAAAAGTAATATGCCCGCAGTTTTGTATTATAGTATAAGAATAAAATTTCTGTTAGTTCTGTTCTACTTAGATGACTTTGGTTTAGCACTAGCTAAAATAATGTTTCTCAAGTCTTTATTAAAAAAAAAGAAAAAAAAATATGCAGAATTGTATTATTTGCGATTCCAGAAACATCGTAGTCTAGCCCAATTGATATGAAAGCACTTTTTTACGGCTAACAATAAAATACAACTTGGAAAATATCTTACTTTTGCATTTATTCCAGTATATATTACCATATATTAGGTACATAACACCCTTGTTAAATATTCCTACATCAGCTACCGAGTGTTGAAATCGCAGCGGGCGCTATAATAAAAGTTATACATTTGCATACGAGCATAAATTCAAAATACTGTTTTCCATTACATACTGCATCTATTATTTATTTCGATATAGCTAATTATTTGCATATAAATGCTTCGTTAATAGTTTAGAATAGTGAAAGAATAATAAATTTAATACTTTATAAACCCATCTGCAGTATTTATGGGTATCATCTATTTCATATAAATGTCGCATTTATGTATAAATTGAATGTGCTTCGGTGTTTGTACATACGTTATGCTAGCAATTTGTGATATTCAGTGTATTTTTATATTTATTTAATGACAAATATGTATTTTTACTCAAATATATATATATATTTTTTAGAAACCTTTTAAAAAAGAAATTAATATAGCTTTTTGCTTTTGATGTTCATATATTTTACTATGTTTAAATTAATATTTTTTAAGTAAATAAAAGCTTTTAAAGTATTATAAATATAATATAAAATTTGTCCCAATGTTAATAATATGTTTTTTTGTAGGAATCGCAACCTCCGCGGTATAAGATACGAAATAAAGTTTCGAACTAACAACGACTCAGGTCTCATAATGTGGAGACGGAAAATTGGTATTCGACGAGATTTCATTGGACTAGGGCTTAGTAATGGGAAACTTCAACTTATATATAGCGATACAGATTCAAAGGAATCGAATGAATGGTTTCAAAGTGTTGAATCTAAAGAGAGGGTCGACGACGGACTTTGGCATACGGCGGTCGTGAGAAGACGCAAAAGACTTGCGATGTTGCAAGTAGACGACCTCCCCCCAGTTAGAGGCTACTCGCAGTCACTGCTTGTTCCCTCGAAAGCCAACCCTAAAATATGGATAGGTAAGTTGAAATTCTCCTGCAGGTTTTTGAATATGCATATCTTAGAACGGGTCAAGTTGCTATAACTTTACATTAATTAAAAAATAGTACTCCAATTTTTTTATTATTCATGTTTTTTATTTACCTATTATGCTTTAGGGAAATAGGTTGTGCTTGATTATGTGAAGCTTTTTATTGTTTTTTTTTAAATTGGCTTAAAGGTTAAAGGTCTAGTATAGTTTTAGGCTATTTTTAGTTTTTAAAAATTTGACTTACCTATATAATGCAATGGGCTATAAGTTTTTTTTTATTTGTTGTTAAACAAACGAATTAATGAAAATAAAAATCAGCTTATTTCAACATTAAACCCGTAACATAATGAAACATAAACAACACTAGACCCACCGAGAAGTAATTACCGTGTCCATCATAAAACAAACCGAGTACGCTCGAATAAATACGCTCATACACTACAAAAGAAGCAAAAATATGCCAATCGTATTCTTAAGCTGACGCAAAAATCCTATTCGAGACAGTTTTCCCCTCCATACTGTTTTATGAAGTGAATTAATTTGACGTTTCATGATAGGAGGATCGCCGTCCCTGCCCCTGGGGTTGCCGAGCGCGCTGTACGCCGGCCTGCGAGGCTGCGTCGTTACGCTGAAGGCCGCCGGACGCCACATCGACGTCAAAACCCCCATTCGACCCTCGATTCCGGTACGGTATTGCGATTAATTTTGTTATATTCGTTACACTGACTTATCGATTTTATCGACTGGTTTACGAGATTATTGTCCACTGTTGAGAGGAAGAGCCTACATTTTTTGTTTGTTATAAATGTTAATAGTATTTTTTTTAAATTGATGTTTATGTAAAGTGATTTGAAATTTATTGGCGGAATTCATTTGAGTTAATATTAAAAAAATGTATATCTTTATTAAATTTCGACGTATTAAGTACGCCAATTTGTAACAATTTTCGTCGAGCGTACCGTGAGTTGTAACGAATGAATGGATAATATAATGTAATTATGAAAGTTCAAGCTTTTAATAATGGATAAGTCGTAAGACATTTTTGCTGTTGTGCAGTCAAGTTAACTATCTATATTTATTAATGTTACTTAATAAAAAAAATACGTGAAAAATATAATGTTCTATTTCGACATAATGTCGTGGTCAATGAGGGTTTAACTCAGACTAAGTAAAAATTTTTGCACCCCTGCCTATACTTGGCTAAAGGCTAATTGATGACATTTAAGTACTTATTATTATTATTATTATTTCTAAGTACGCCCGTTTATTATTATTAAAATATTATTGTATTTAAAATATAGGTAGTGAATTTGATTATACATAAGATGAATATTGAATGTGAATGATAATAACATAGTAAATTGTCATATCCCAGTCATATCTTTGAAAGATTATGAAATGTGAAAGTATTATTATTTGTGTATAATAATTATTTAGTGTTAGAGTACCTGGTAGCTAATATTTTTCTTTATGACAGCATTGTGTATGGCGATGTGTTCAATGTTTATTTTTATTTCTATAATATACAAATTCAATATATAATAAGTACATAATATATGTTATCCAATTTATAAATAATCCACATAATTGAAAATTTCGATGTTAATTGGTAATAGATATTGTGTATACATACATAGAGATATAATATACGTCATATAATACAATTGATTAAAGCGACCTCAATGTTTGGCATGTGAATAATTTCTGTTATTATTATTAATAACGTTACCTAGTTCTGAAGGGAATATACTTGCTTGATTGACGTAAATTTTACTTATTAATAAATAAAAAATATTTATGTCTGATTTTTATCATTACCTACATTAGGTACACAATGGTTACGTATTAAATCAGATTTTTTCTATGGTCTATAAAAATTAAATGTTAAATTGACTTGCTAAACTTTCCACTCTGTAGAGGAAGGAAAAAGAGCGTATTAAAAAATTATAGCTAAACTATTTACAAAAAATATATGAGAAACAATTTCTTTAAGGCAGTATTTTATTTATATGAAAATGACACATCGCCACAAGGACTTTGCCGCCGTTAAGAATATACTCATACATATCTAATACATTCATTTAATTTCTGTTGTCGTTTAATCAATATGATGTTTTCACATGTCTAATATAGAACAGTGTAGAAAAACATCCACATATATAACCAAAAGATAATGTTGCCATAATAATTTATATTTATAGTTTAAGATATATAGGTTTAAATAAATGAAAAGTTCAATCGGTGCTCGGTTTACACATCAGAGGTTTATCATATCGTGAACAAAAGTACGCATGTGCTTAAATTATAATGTGTTATTACGAAATAATATTTAATGGTAGTTCAAACGACGATAGACTATCTACGTCTGAATTCAATATGAGTGGAAATTTGTTATTGAATATTAGAAAGGGTATTCATATAAGAATATTAATGTTAAATGGGCTTTAATGTTAACATTCCGTATTATAAATGTAACGCTTCTTATAGTTATTTACTTTAACCGCAATCAGAATAATCAATTAACGTTTAATGGATATTAAATAGATACATACTTATTGTGTTGTAGGTTAAATCGTTCAGGTCGATGTTAGTTAAACGTTAATTAACATCTCTGAGTGCGGAGTAAGTTGCCAATATTCAATAGAGGCAGCTTAGTATGTGACTACCGTAATATACGGGGTGATTTTTAGATTTTCAAACTACCCTCAATTATATAATTTAGCAATTCCTTTGTTATCATTCCAAGTTGAATAAGGTTACATATAAATAAAATAATTATACTTTAAAAAGTGCCATAGTTGTACAGTAGATGATTTTATTAGATTATAGTTCTAGTATATTGCAAGTGCTTACTAATTATACTTTCATTTATATCAAATAAACTAATTCTGCTTTTTGTAAAACTAATCATTGACAATTATTTTTTGTATCAAACTTACAAATGAATCACTGCCACATACTTATTAGTATTTATTTCATTTTCGTATAAAAAAAATAAATTATATAAAAGCATTTTTCACAACCCTACTTGATTTTCAAACTTCCACTTTTAAATTCAGGTAGTCTGGATATTGTAATGTAATGTATTTTAGACAAATTCTAGTAAAAATAAAATGTCTAGACAAACTACAAAACACTTTAACGCTTTGTTTTTAATGTAGATTAGCAAACATTACAGTCACGCAATACAACGGCCGTACGATAGGAATCGCCTTACGTTTTAGTACATTTTAATAGGTATTTCGATTCATGAGGGGAATGCACGTCAGAGTACTTCACTAAAGTCGTTGAGAATTCACAAATAGCTTTCCCAAGCTTATTTATATTTTGAAAAATTTGGCCATTATTGTATTAAATTTCAATTTTTTACTTTTGTTGTATATGAGTATAATATGTTGTGTAGCAATGCTTATAATATTTCCTATACATTTTAAAAGAAATTTTGGTTATACTTAAAACACGCTTCTTTATTATTTAGTTTATAATTTAAAATGTATCAAATCAGTCTTTTAATATACAAATAGCTATCCGAGTATTTATATGTTGTTTAACACCAGGTTATTAACTCCTACAGTTTAATTTTATAAATAAATAATGACGTAAAATCAATACACACAATATTTTGACAATTTTAAAGACACTGTAGAAGAATAATATTGTTAACTGCTTTTATATTACTCACTTTTTGTAGTGAACCAATAAACTTTATTTCTTAATAAATACTCTACATTTCATTTCGTTATAGACGTTTCCAACTTGGACTTTGATGTTTAATGTTACATAGAAATATTTTTCATTCATCTTGCCCCATAAAATATTTTATTTATTCCATATTCAGTTCCATGTACTTATAACGTTTTGTAATATATGTAAATAGTTATAGACTAGATTTTTTTACAAGACGCTTAATCGTTACTTTTCGATGTCGTTTGTCCACTACTTTCAACTTTTGTTTAAGTAAATGTACGCTCTATAGATTTTTTGAGATGGATTTTCGAATTTTGTTCACAACCGTATTGGAAGAGCGAATTTATATTATTAAATTTTGTATTGTTTTAATTGACGAATCGATTTTTATCGAGTAATTTTGCATAAATAAAATAAACACAATATAATCAAATTCAAAAAGTTTTTTTTTATATATATATATATATATATATATATATATATATATATATATATATATATATATATATATATATATAAATTGCTTAATTATCTACATGTTTTCTACTGTAACTATATACATGTTTAATATAATACGTAAATGCTAATTTAAAGTAAACAATGACAATATTAAAATATCTACGCAGCGTTTAGTGTTAATTTTATAACGTGGTAGTGCTTCATGGAACGTAAAATAACCGTTTCTATACTAGAATTAGGTTAAGTTTTCCGCCATTGATTCGAGATACATCGGACGATGGGGGAATTAAATTCCTGCTATTCGTAGAGCTAAAAAACATTTGGAAAATGAACTTTCTTGCATTTTTACATTTAAGTAAAGATTTTTATCGTATTCATGAACGATTTTTGTTTAAATATTACCACCTAAATGCTTTTTTGTTCTACGAAAAGCATAATTTACAAATATTTGCTTACTCACTGTATACAGGAAATATGAATGTGTAAATCAAACCAATATTTATCGATGTGGCAAAAAGTGTGGCCCAATAAGAGTTTATCCTTACGTACTCTTTATAAAGCATTGTGCAATCAAAATAGCCTATTACGGTTTTCGATTGTTAGTAATAAACATGTAAATTTGAACTGTGTCTACTCATACATAAAGTTCAATTTCAAGTCACTCTTTGCCATATTGTTTCCACGTTTTACTACAAATGGTTTGAAATAGGTTTATGGTATTATTCGTCCGAAAGCTCGGATGAGTGCAGCAATAATGACCTGTAGTTATATCACAGTTGGTTAACAAAGAGGTGAACGCTTAAGAATAATTGACTAAAACATTTACTTACCTTAGTTTTTCCACTAAAAATATTTATTTACTATAGATAAAATACTAGAAAACTTTATATAACTATTATATTGGTAATAACTAGATCCACTATCTCGAGTAACTCAACAGCCAAATAATTTGAATAATTATTCATAATCGCCCACCTCGAAGCTCTTAAAATATCTTCCGATCTAATTTATTACGCATGTGTGTTTTGATGTACCTATATTAGTTTAAATACAAATGATAAATTAAATGAGACTGCAGATATCTTGTTGTTTTATTTATGGCTTTTATTCTATTCGTCTATATTATATAAAAAACACTCATAGAATGTAAATAGAACATAGAATCTCCGATTTCAATATTATTATATGTCTGTTTGTGTATGCATATCTTATGAAATACTGAACTGATTTGAATGAAACATTTTTTGTTGTGTAGCTGTTTGGCCTAGACAGGATCTAAATTTATATTGATTTTTCATAACAGCCAGCCTTAACAGACGTTGTTCAGCGTAATCATCTTTTTCCATTGATATATAAAAATATGTAGAAACTTGAGACTCGTAGCGTAGTGGGGCCTACGTCTGACTGTAAATTGATGTAAGTTCGATTTTAACTTAGTGAAACGATTACGTTATATGTTTTTCCTGCTCAGGTAAAACAAAGTGCGGCGTTGAATTTCGCTAATCTCAATGTCTAACTTTTAATGATAATAAGTAAAAGGTAATTTAATGATAATGAGGAAGTAGCGGACGGTCACTAGTTCTTTTAGATAGATCACCTACATCGAATCGACGTAGTTGCTTTTGTAAATTAGATATAATTCGAATGTTTTTTGTATCACTCAACGAGCCGTTCCTGCCAACTAAGTTGACCATCAGAGCTTGCAAGATACACCCATATCGCTTCGGTAAGTGTACTACTTTCATCAGTTTTTTAATGAAAAATATTTCCGTATGTCGAATTGACGTATGGTTATCTTTAGTGTAAGTTTTTCAACTGTTGACAAAATCTATTATTGCCACTGTTTTGAGGTCAAATGTGCATATTTTTTCTTAGTTTTTATATATGTTATAGGCAACAATAATCAATATAATATTATGACGAATTTGTGTATACTATGCAGAAATCAATCGTGTGTTGCATAAACAAGCGATTAAGGGGTTCAGAGATCGGATAGTGAAATTGAAGACCAAATACCATGAGGTGAGTGCTCCGCCATTGGCAAAGCCCTTGGGTACAGAAAATATATCAGAAAATTGAGGTGAAACTTCTGAAAGTGCTTTGCCAAGTATGTCGAGTTATATTGTCATGCAAAAGACTCCAAATTCTTAGAAGTAGAAAAGATCATCGTTAGGTGACCACCAAATTGAGGTTTTTTTACATCATAAAAAAGATTTTAAGAACTTTACGTAATAAGTTATAAAACTTAAGGAGAGATTCCTAAATGTTTAAGTTTTACAAAGAAAGAAAACAGAGTCCCTGTTTTGTTATTTATTTATTTTTTCTTATAAAATATAAATAAACTGTGATGTTTTTACTTACATAGTAATCTAAAATATATTAATTCAAACAGACGCACGTCGAGGCGACGTATGGTTATCTATCTAGGGTTAGTAAAAATATTCAATGAGTTTCAGAAATTAATAAATTTTCTCTTACTATGAATTTAAACACGCATATATACATTCCTATGTGGCATATTATTTTTTAATTATTTTATGGAAAATGTAGCGTTCAAATATATAATAAATCCAACTAAGATAATCTAAAAAAATAACAACGGTAGATAAGAAAGCTTTAAAGTTAATTATTATGCATATTGAGTTTCCGCTTCTCACCCCCTTCGCTACTTATCAGTATTTAAGCATCTTATGCTTCTACTTCTTTTGATTCTGCTTGAGTTTCTGGTCCTGAAAATATTTAGAAAATCATAATTTGTATTTTAAATATTGTCGGGTTAATTTATTTAAATTCATTATTCAAAAGGAGTCTAATAAATATAAGACTAATAGGATCTTCATAAAATTTATTGAAATTATGATACAGTAAGAAACGGCCTAACTTATTAACTGACGTGGAGATTATTTTATTAAAAGATATTTTAAAGTTAATGATATCATTACAAATATTCTTTGAGTTGAAATATTTTATGCCGTAGTGGCATAAACATGTGACTGTAAACGTGACGGTTGTAGATACGATTCCCACACTTATTGGATACAATAAATTATTGTTTAATAATATTTTCACGAGGCCAGTCGTGGCACAGGGGCACACACGTGACTGTAAAACCAACCGGTTGAGAGTTCGATCCCCACTCGAGGAGATGAAATATTTACTTAAATTTATGTTTACATTTCTTCGCTCTGGTGTCGATGCAAAGCGTAGCGTTGAGTTTTGCCACTCAATATGCAATTCCTTCAGAATTCGGCAAAAAGTGTGGAACGGAGTGTCTTTAAACTAGACTCCCACTGCCTGCCCTACTGTGTGCGGGATAAAGCGTGAAGTTAAAAAACAAATAAATTAACTAATCACGATTTATGCTTCCAACAATATAGAAAAAACTTAACCTATTAAGAATAATGAATCATGAAAAAGGTGAAATTGTATAGCGCCTCATATCTACCATCAACATTTCAATCGGAAGAAAGTAACGAAAGAACGAAACGTGCTTTATCAATGTTCGATCAAAAACATTTTACGGACAGTAAATTAGACTATTCATTTGGTGCCCTTGACTCGTAATCTGGAAGTTGAAAATTATTTTCCTAACAATCAACGATCACGAAGGCTTTCGAATGGTGGCCCATAAAAAAATCACTACTAATTAAACGTAAATATGAGAATAGCTGTCGTTATATTGGCAGCTTTCTTTTTTTGACACGAGGCCAGTCGTGGCGCAGGGGCACAAAGTGTGACTGTAAAACCGACTGGTTGTGGGTTCGATCCCCACTCGAGGAGATGAAATATTTAATTAAATTTATATTTCCATTTATTCGCTCTGGTGTCGAGACAAAGCGCGGCGTTGAATTCTGCCACTCAACACGCAATGCCTCTAGAATTCGGCAGAAAGTGGGGAACGGAGTGTCTTAACACTAGGTTCCCTCTGCCTACCCTGCTGTGTGCGGGATACAGCGTGAAGCTAATTTAATTTAATTTTTAATATGCAAATAGCTTATAGTAATTTAACATAAGTTTAGGTCCTTTATATTTTTGCTTTTGTCGTATTTACAGCCAGTTCACACATAAATTCCCTCCTTTTCCCTCCACTATTTTATGTTCACACGCTCATAGGAAAACTACCCCGCATTCTATATTATCTGTAGATATCTGTTTGTTTAATACTAACATTCCTTCTGCGGGGTTTAAGCCGTTCCTTGTCTACTGTATTTAATAAGCGCTATTAACTATTATTATTTGCTTAATCTTATTAATATTATACGGCAAGTATTACGAAGACTAAGTCTTAGTCTCAAGTCATGTAAGACTTACTAGTAAATGAGATCTACAAAATGGAAGCTAATTTCCATTTTAATATATAAATAAAATTTAAATTAAAAACAAAAAATAACGAGGCTGTCGTGGCGCAGTCCTACTATATAGAACTTAAGGTACATGAAGGGGTTGCTACCCGTCGGTTACACTTTTAAGCGTTCTTCGTGTGAATGCGACGAATGTGGGTTTGATTTTTCGGGGGATTGAATTTTGATTTTCTTGGTCTAGAAGAAGACAAAGTGCGACGTTGAGTTCTGTCACTTCACACGCAATATTTCGAAAATTAGACTGAAAATGGAAAACACAATGACTTAACTTAGGTTCCCTCTGCCTCAATTGATAAAAACACGTCTTTAGTTGATGTAAGCTTATTTAGAGAATGAAGGATGATAATATTTTAGTAGTTAAGTTTATAACACGTAACAATACGAAAAAATAATAAGACTTACTTCTTTTTCGTATTCTTTACCTGTACACTTTCTATTTAATTAGAAAAGTCGCGAACTACGAGTGATGGCTCTTTGGAGACCATTAATTTAAAGAGAAGTTAAATATTGTCAATATTAGAAGTGAAAAGTATGATGAGCCAGTCGTGGCGCAGGGACACAAAGTCTGACTGTAGAATCGACTGGTTGTGGGCTCGGTCCCCACTCGGGGAAATGAAATATTTATTTAAATTTATATTTTCATTTCTTCGCTCTGATGTCGAAGCAAATCGAAGCGTTGAGCTCCATTCAACACACAATGCCTCCAGAAATCGTCGAAAACTGGGGAACGGAGTGTCTTAACACTAGGTTCCTTCTGCCTACCTTGTTGAATGCGGGATACAACGTCAAGCTGATTCGATTCAAAACTATGTCATCGTTATAAAAAAATTAAATTTAGTAATTAACCAAATATAACAAAACAAAAAAAAATCTTTAAAGTAACAAAAAAAATTACTGCCATTATTATGAAATTTGGGAACTAAAATAATTAGTAATAGCTTATAGTTATATTATATATTAGCTATTTCATAAAATATTACCTTACGTATTAAACAAAAATTTGTATAAAACAAGTAACGAGTTCCCCGACGATGAGCGTGCGTAAAATGGGTAAGACCTACGTCGTATGTGGCCAAACTTCACGTTTAATATATGCACCCTAGCTCTCACGATATCCCGATAAAGGGAATTTTATGCAGGGAAATTTTTTCACTCGATGACTTGCGAGAAATCGTTTTACTTAAGTTATATTATTTATTGTACGGGTTAATTATAATTTTAGATAACGAGGTCAGTCGTAGCGTAGGGGCACAAAGTATTACTGTAAAATCGATTGGTTCTGGGTGTGATTCCCATTCGAGATTAAATATTTATTTTCATTTATATTTTCGTTTTTCCGCTCTGGTGTAGAGACAAAGCACGGCGTAGAGTTCCACTCAACACGCAATGCCTACAGCAGTCGGCGGAAAGTGCGGTACGGAGTGTCTTAACAGCGTCAAGCTGATTTAATTTTTAACTTAAAGATATATTATTTATTTTGATATTTTGTAAGTCATATTTTGAATTTCTAAGAAATGAAAACAAACTTAAAAAAATATATTTTTATAAACTAAATTAAATATATTTTTTGCCAATTTAACAAAATCTTTTAACATTATTTTATTCATTGAAATATTATTACTTACCTACAGATAAGGGCCGTTCTATACATAAATGAAAAATATGCACAACACTATTTATATGTCCATAGACAGACGTATGTATGTATATTTACGTAGAAGTTTTAATCTTTTCCTGGTATTAGATATGTGTCTTTAAAATGCAACAAAGGCTTGCGCTATGCTTGAAGTGAATATAGCGCTCCTTGGTAAAGCTAGCTCTTTAGTAAACTAATAAAGAAGTAGACTAGTAGAGATTTCGCAAAGTAAACGCTAATTTAAATTTTGAACCGCAGAGCAGAAAATATGCTATAATATTATTAGTACAATATTATCTAATATGTGGCTTAAGTAAATATGTTGGTTTTATTGAGCTTATAAAAATGTTTATTAAAGGGTATGTGAATTCGAATCCATAGCGTATTTAAATTATCTATAATTCCTAATGAGCTATAATTCCTAGTTAGCAGTTAAATCGAAAGTTATTTCAAAGCAAGCAAAGTTTTAGAAATATAACTACTTCAGAAGTACAGAGTCATATGACAAAGACACGATACTGGTAGCTTCTGCATATTGCAGGATAGGAAGAGGGAACTTAGAGTTAAGACAGTGAGTTTTTGTCAAATTTTATAATTAAACATGACACTATAAACACAAAATTTGATAAAAAACACAAACAACAAAACATCGGCAACAAATAAAGGAGGTCGAAAAAGAAAAGCACTCGCACATAAAGTAGATTGATATATCATCCTTTACATAGTCCGCCTCTAATCTCAACTAGGCTGAATTATGGTGTAGAAAATATCCTCTCATTCTTTGCATAAGCCATAAATCACGCGAACCACCGGAATCCCTCGAGGCATTACGGAGGGGAAAATAAGCAATAGATATTAAGCAAAACGTGTTATGGTCTCAGTTTTTATTTGTACGTGTGTTTGTTACTTTACTGTCATAATTCCTCTAAAGTATTGGTGATTTGAATCTGTTATTTGATTGATGTTTAATACTATATGAGGCCAGTCGTGGCGCAGCGGAACAAAGTGCGACTGGTTGTGGGTTCCATCCCCATTCGAGGCGATGAAATATTTACTTAAATGTATATTTCCATTTCTTCGCTCTGGTGTCGAGGCAAAGTGCGGCGTTGAGTTCTGGCACTCAACACGCAATGGCTTCAGAATTCCACAGAAAGTGGCTAACGGAGTGTCTTAACACTAGATTCCCTCTGCCTACCCTGCTGTGTGCGGGATACAGTGTGAAGTTGATTTATTTATTTGTATGATACTATTTGTGTTGTAAAGTCGTAAAGATAAAGAGGTAAAGTATAACTGTAATGTACTGTTTAGAAAAAATATATTAACTAAAATGAAAGAATATGTTATAATGTTTCCAAAATATAAAAGAAATTTTAAATTTATGCAATCCCTAAAGCAATTGAGCGCTATAGAAAATCCTTTATTTGTTATAGATTGAGAATGTTACTTGTTTGTAAATTGAAGGTTGATGAGGCGATATTGTGGATCGTCTCGCTGATCCGGATCATGTAGGATCTGCGGCTCTGAGAAATTCTGAAGAGTTGTTATTGAGAGGGACAAAAGGGTCCATTACGTACGCTTACCTTCATACAAAAATATTATATTAATAATATAATTGCTTTGAGAAAATATCTTTGGAATTTTATGATTTAATTAATTACGATGAAAGTGTCTGAATGAGAACGGAGTGTCTTAACATACAAAAATAACTAAGCACTAGCAGGTTCGCTCTACTTACACGGCATGAAGCAAAAAAATATGTTTGTTTATGATTGATATTCATAATTAATAATTCATATAACGTTACATAATATTTTTAGATAATTTACTTAATTATTAGTACACATACGTATAATAGAATATTTAATTTCTAAAGGTTTTTCTAAATTCACGAGAAATGCCAAAAATAAACAACAACATGAACGTTCTGCAAAACTACGTACTGCTGTTCTTTTATCCTAAAAGACGAGAAAGTAGAAATAAAAAAATAAAAGTAAAGGAAAATAATAAGTGAAAATGTACAAATAAGCTATAAGAAATCATAAAGAGCATCGCGTGTTTGGCGCAAACGTTTTATCACTTTATTAAAAGCTGATATTGTGGAAGCAGAGCGCTCTCAGTCCTCGTACGAAGTATATCGTGTAAAAATATTTTTCATTGGCTACCTACACTTCTCATTTGAAATTTTATATTTACAAAACAATCAATTTATTTTAAAGCGTTAAAATATGTTGTAAGAAAATATAACATTATTTTAAATCTACTTTTACTTCGTTCCGTTTTGAGTATTTTTACAATACGAACTTTATAAAATAATACTATACTCCATTTTACATTTTCAGGGTAAAATTTTTAAAAACATTTTTGTACCGCGTTCGACCAAGTAAAACCAACAAATTAAATTTCAATTCAATATGGAGGTACCATATCGAGATTTCATATCATATTTTTGTTCTTAATGGACTAATATCTGATTAATTAAAAAAAATATATAAATAACATACAGATATACAGATAGATATATTTTACAAGTAAGCATAGCAAGTCATAATAAAGAAAAGAATAAATTAAAAACTGTGTAAATTAATAAGAAATATAACCCATTTGCTACCCCTATTATATTTTATGAAGAAGTGGAAATATACAACATAACCTCGACACGCGATCGTGCACCTATTTTTCATTCAATCGTATATAAATAAGGCTAAGGTGAACATGAAAGTGTACGTTGTGAACAGATTCCTTGCATCCCCGAGGATTTGTATCTCGTCTCCCCGCAGCGTGAGACGTGTTTTGAATACACCTTTATATTTGACGGAATTCACATACGCTACCTGGAATACTCTATTTAAATATTAGTTATATAATACGTAGACACTAACTGATAGTTTTTATGCCATCGTAGAGCAGTGGGGTAATGTTTGATTAAAAGCTTAATCGCTCGCTGGTTGTGAGTTCGATCCCCACTCGGACGAATAGTATAATGTAATATGTCAATTATTTTCATTTTCTTGCTTTAATGTGAGAAAGTACGTGGCCAGATACAACAAATAGCTGTCTATAGGCGTATACAAGAGAATAGACTACCCGATGAGTCTTTTATTATAAAAATAATATTACCTTATATTTAAACAGAAAACAATAGCATTGTCCGAAAGGATTTTTATAAAGATAATATTGTAACGTCTTATGAGATCGTATGCGAGGACAGAAAATGCGAGGTTATGAAAGGTTAGTAAAGAAAATAAATTGGGGTTGATATATTGTCCCGGTGGAGTCCCACACGAAATGAGGCACATTGAAATATGATTGCTGAAAGCCTGGTACTTTAAATCTATGATAAGATATACTATTCCTTCGAATGAAATAATAAATACCTAAACAAAGTAATAATGGACCACGAAATCAGATTTGCACAACTTTGTATCATAAAAAGATTATTCTCATATTTGTATTTCAAATCAAATCAAATCAGCTTCACGCTGTATCCCTCACACAGCAGAGTAAGCAGAGGGAACCTAGTATTAAGACACTCCGTTTCCCACTTTCCACCGAGTTCTGGAGGTATTGCGTGTAGAGTGGCGGAACTCAGCGCCGCGTTTTGCCTCGACACCAGAGCGAAAAACGAAAATATAAATGTAAATAAATATTTAATTTCCTCGAGTGGGGATCGAACCCACAACCAGTCCATTTTACAGTCACAATTTGTGCCTCTGCGTCACGACTGGCCTCTATTTGTATTTACATCCAACAAACGAAGTCAACAGCAATAAAATAAAATTATAAATCACGCACAGTAAAAACAAGCAAAATTTGAGACTACAAAACCGAGCGATATACGATCAATCGTGTTAAACAAAACAAAATTTCCCTTTTATCCTTTATGAAATATGAGGGTAGAACAAATTTAGTAACTCACTGGGGTGCTCCACCAAACGAAATTAACATTACATGCGCTTAGAGTGAGACGTAAAACAACATATTGGAAGCTGCGACAGACCCGGGAAAACCGGGGACCGTGACGATAAATCGTTTAATTCCACCCCAGTGACTGGACCGATTGCTGGGTCAGGACACCATCAGGATTTACAACAGCCAGTTAGGATATCAGCCCGCTCTGACAATTGTGTACTTGGAAATGCCATCCGTTGGACATCCGATCTTCGATAAGTATGTGGAGCGTCTTGGAACACGAGTATTGATCTTACTCGCACAACTTTGACATTGCTTCGGCGAATTTATAGCATCCAGATTGCAGATCTATTTCTATGTAAGAGTAGAGGTAGGATGAGAAACTAACCAAGCTTTTAAATAAGTACAATAATAAATATCTATCTCTTAGAACTAAAGAACAACTTTTTTTATGCTAATGTATACTATATACGAGTAGGTGCTTGTATGTAATGTGTACGTTAAAATTGTTATTTGTAATATTTATTATTTATTTTGTTATATTTCCATTTCTTCACTTTAGTGTCGAGACAAAAGTGCGGCGGTGAGTTCCGCCACTTAACACGCAATATCTCCAGAACTCCATAAAGTGGGGAACGGAGTGTCTTAACGCTAGGTTCCCTCTGCCTACCCTGCTTTGTGCGATATACAGCGTGAAGCTGTGTTAAGCAACAAACAACACTGCAATATAATCTTAACTAACTTAAACACTGGTACATATACTTTGTTTTAATGTAAAGTTATTTTATAATATTGAAAAAATTAAAAGAAATGTCTTTATTTAACAAATTAACAAAAATTTTACAATTTACATTTTGAATTTTTTTTAATTTTTTTGTCTGTAATTGAACAAAATGTAAATAAAATCTACATTATTATCAATTTAAATATATGTAAATAATGTTCCATCCATACCTGTTAAGAGCGTCGACGCAAAGATTATTTTGCTTGAATTATTATGCGTGAAACTTCGGAATTGGTTCCGTGTAGGATTTGAAAATTTTCACCTTGTAAAATTTATAAGTAATCAAGAAATATATTTGTCCGAATATATTATTCCTAAAATGGATAATATTTTTACAAAAAAGATGTTACTTTTTTAAGCCTCATATTGTATCAAGCACACAGCGGGGAAACTAGTGTTAAGATACTCCGTTCCCCACTTTCCGCCGAATTTTTCTAAGCATTGTGTATTGAGTGGCGGAACTCAACGCCGAACTTTGGCCATGGTGCCAGAGCGAAGAAATAATAGCACATTTCCTCGAGTGGGAATCGAACCCACAAACGTCGCGTCACATTTACACCCTTGTGCCACCGACGGCCTCGAAAAAAAATACTTGCTAAGATTAAATCTATATAAACAATGTAAGAAATTACTTTGTAAATACTAGTAACATACACCAATTACACCTGCGTCGTAAAATATGATATGCCTAAATGATCTCTATTAAGCTCACCGTGTCGCCATATCTTGCAAATTGCATTACACTAACGTCGGTCGGAAGGTATATACCTAATCCTATCTTATTCACCTCATTACCTCACTAGAATATATGTGAATGGATAACACATACTGTCAGATATCTTAAAAAAATATTTTTTTCTTCAAGAAGAATTACAGTTAAGTTAGGAATAATATTTTTGTTGAAGCAAAAACGCTTTTGAATTGGCAATATTTGCATAATGTGAGTGTTGGGAGTCCCCCGGGACGCTGCCGCTCGCAATGTACTACATTCTGTGGATATTTTCCGCGGAATTCAACTAATACGGATATATTGACGCGACTGTTTATTATAAAATTGGTTTACTGTATCGACACATATCTTTTTAATAGCTTCACGCTGTATCCCGCAAAGCAGGTAGGCAGAGGGAACCTAGTCTTAAGACACTCTGTTCTTTACTTTTCACCGATTCTGGAAGTATTGCGGGTTGAGTGGTGGAACTCAACGCCGCGCTTTTGCCTCGACACCAGAGCGGAAGAATGAAAATATAAATTTAAATAAATATTTCATTTCCTCATGTGGGGATCGAACTCACAATAATTCATACGAGTTGAAAGTCAAACCATATATTGAGATATAGGAAAAAACACATTAAATCCTAAAACATAATAGCCTTTAAAAGAAGGCAAAATTTGGTATTAAAGCCACTAGTTCAAGTGAGGTATCAGATGAAGGTTCTTTGTTTTTTTATTATTATTATAATTATTTACATATTCAAGCTTATTAAAAATAATTATATGAAATTGTTGTTTAAATTTTAAACAACAATTTAATATATTATTATGAGATAGGAAATTTTAACAGGTGCTTATAGCATCTAATAGCGCAGCGGCTATCGGTGCGGATTTAGTAGTCGCGACCCGAGTTCAAATCTGTCTTTGAGCACACAAATTTTTATTTTATTTTGATATCAATTATTAGTATTTTATTTGAATCATATGTGTATCGTGTGGGTAGGAGGATCCCTTAAACGGAGTTCAACGGAGTTGGACGTGTGTCGGTTTTGTAGCAATAAATGTTAAAATGACCGCTCGTAACTCATATAATTTTTGAAATTTAAGAAATATTCTTAAAACTTGCTAAAGTGGATATTCAAGTTACTGTGTTTTGTTTCTCACTGTAATAGGGGTAAGCTACTAAGGTAGGTAAGTTAGGTAGGTAAGTTACTTGTAAATGCAAGTTTAGAAACTATACAAATATTTTTAATGTTAATTAATTGATGCTTGTGTTGTCGTAGCCTATCAAAACGCCCTTTATGCTCAGTGGATTACTAAAAATCCAGCAGTTAATATATAAAGCCCTGGAATAGTCGAGGCTGGTTTTGGCAGAGTTCCGTCAATATGGAATAAAAAACTCTCCTGGCGCCCTATTAGATATTATAAGATCTAGTGTACCTAGGCTTAGTTATATTTTATATCCATTTGAGGATTTTTTTAAGGTTGTTGGTTTTTTTTATTACATCATATCTATATATAACAAAATATCCTTCTTTTATTACTTAAGAACCCGTAACAATATTCTTTTAGTTGCCATACTAGAAATAAAAATATATATTAGATTAGATATAATTTACAAATGTACAACAATTCTCAAATTATTAAAATATACAGATAAGGTAAATAAATATATATTTTGACTGATACTTCTAAATATACAACGCCGCCCGTTTCCCGGCCAAAACTGGCATCTTAGTTTAGTTTGTAATGTCACAAGAACTTTGCCTAAGTCGTATTTAACTTGTGTGAGCACAGCTTGTTTGGTAACCGCATACCAACAAATTTTGACAGTGTATATGTTATGTACTGAGTGATAAATTAGTGCGTCCTCTTATACCTATAGTCAAGGTTATGTATACAATAGTATTCAGTAAGAGTAATCTCAATATAATTTCAATACGACTATTTTTTTTTCAGTTTCACACTGTATCCCGCACACAGCAGGGTAGGCAGAGGGAACCTAGTAACCTAAGACACTACGTTCCCGACTTTCCGCCAATTTTTGGAGGCATTGCGTGTTGAGTGGCGGAACTCAATGCCGCGCTTTCCTCTCGACACTAGAGCGAAGAAATGAAAATATTAATGTACATAAATATTTCATCTCCTCGAGTGGGGATCGAACTCACAACCAGTCGATTTACAGGCACACTTTGTGCCCCTGCGCCACGACTGGCCTCAATATGACTAAACTTAATGTTAACAGTTTTAATAAATGTAAGGTTATATATAGTATCTATATTTTTAAACTACTGATATCGTTGACAGCAATTACAATCATAAATCAAAACAAAATAGACATCATAATTGTACACCTGAAGGTAACATAATGATAGAAAGTTATTTATTTCTAAAAAAACACATTCATCAATTCTATAATTGCTATACGCCGCTCCTTTAACATATGTATTAATTATACTAGGACATATTGTGGTTAATGTTATATAAATTATATTGTTATCTACGTTTATATAAAGTTCAATCAGTTGAACTGCATAAATAATAAAAATATGCTACTAGAAATAATTTATTATTATTATCAGCTTCATTAGCAGTATCCTGCACACAGCAGAGTAGGCAGATGGAACCTAGGGTTAAGACACTGCCTTCCCCACTTTCCGCCGAATTTTGAAGTTGATTATAATGTAATTAAATAAAATTGATTACAATATAAACTTGGTTAACGTTTATCTATAACTCTTTCTAATATTATATGTATATCTTAAACTGACAACTGCCACGACAACGTCCAAATATTCGAGCCTATTGTGCCAAAGGATAACTTAAGAAGATCTTGCCACAAAATTAAAGTGTTAAATAGGAAATTAAGTTTACAAAATTTACATAAGTATATACGACGTAGTAAATTTAAATTTATAAGCACGCATTTGTTTATATAATAGCATAAGATTAAACACAGAATTGATGATGATCTAATTTAATGTAAAATTGTTTTATTTACTGATGTTTTATGTTAAATGATTACTTAATACGTTACGTGAGGCGGTTAAGCTGAGCTTTGCATTTGTGTGAGTGATTATAAAAGTACAGCCAAAAAAGAATAAAATGAAGTTTATTATTACATACAAGCCATACAAAAAATTAAACATTAAAAAAATATATCAATTTTTCTATCCTGAATTTACATCCTTATAATTTTTACTCTCATATGACGTGTAGTTATCAAATTAAGCATAGCATAAATTTAGTATAATTAATCTTTCCGTGATATCATAAAGAACAGCTTTTTATCCAGGATATTTTTATATTTTTTCACTGCCTGCTGTACAGTGATCGTGCCAACTTTATCTTTTACTTTTAATAAATCGAGCAATTAAAAATTAGATATGTGACGTTGCTATCAGTACAACCGGCCTGGTTGTCAAAAAATAGTATCAAATGATTTGACCCAAGCCAATGACGTTACATCTGTGCTATAATATATTTATAAACACTCACACAAATGCAAGGCTTAGTTAAGACCTCGAGGATTAGTGAAATACTAATTTTTATATTATATATATTTTATACACATATAATTTTTATATTTTTTCATTATAACTTTAATATTCATACTAATTTATATTATAGAGAATGTACGAGTATGTATGTATGTTTTATGTCACCAAAACTTATAAATTTATATAATTTCTTTTACAACTTATTTCCAATAATTAAAATGAGAGCATTAAAAATGTGTACAAACAAATTTAAGCTAAATAAATACTTTATCATTCTGAACGTTGTTATTTTTAGTGATACTTAAACATTTATTTAATGAATTTTTAAATGAATTGAAATGATTATATTTATTTTATGGAAATCATAATTTGACTAGTGGATGCAATGTTTATTTAAAGTATTTGCATTATTGTGGTTGCAGCCCCTAAATTTTATAACTTGGAAATATATATATTTCAATCATTTAAACACGTTGTTGTATCGTATAACGCCCCATTTTTACAAACTATAAAATCTGTCATGTGCGAAATTGTTCTTCTTTTCTACGTTGACAACCAGTCATATATTGCGTTAATTTTGGGACATCTATAAAACAAGTTTTAGCGACTGGTGGTAGTCAAAAAAAATATACGAAATTATTTTTATCCAATATATTTTTAACTATAACTATGTTAGAAAATGGTTAGTAGTACCGACCTACAAATGCAATTTGGTGAGAAATAAGATTATTCCTTACTTTTCTTTATTTTTGAAAAGCACACATAAAGCATACAAAAAAATTGTATTTTGTTGTGGTACAAACATTTTTTATTATGTTTCGTTTTATTTCAAATATAAAACTCACATAAAGCTAAATTTGCTAATAACTGGTAAATATATCCGAAAAATGTGTAAAGTTTGGCTTCAATGTGGAGAGATTGAATAGTAAAGAAGACAGGATCAGGCCAGTAGGTTGCATAGTCACGGCTGGTTGATTTTCTTCTACGACAAAATGCACTCACGCCTCCGCTGGGCCGCGTGCACTCACGAATGCATTTACATATTGATCTTTACGAATCACAACGACTGGTAAGTGGAAAAATCCTTTTATATGTATCATTGTTCTCTTAAATTTATTTTATGATCTCTTTATTTCTGTTTTTTTCATACGATTGATACGTTTTGTACTTTAAGATAAGTTATTAGTAAAAAATAATTAGTCCTAACTTTTATGACTTTGATAAGAGCATATAATTCTCACGTTACTAATAAACAGTTTACAGTATAACCGTTATATTTAGATAGAAAGATTGAATGTTTGAATGATTTTTCTGACGAAATTTCAGACATTGCGTGAAAAAGTGCGCGTATAATGAAATACGGTTTGTCATACCAGAGCGGAGAAATGAGAATATTTTAAATATAATCATTCAACAATCCACAGTCATATATATACTTCTGCTGAATACTGATAGACCGGGCATGCCTAAAATTTGCTAAATCTAAAACTGATAACAGCTTTTTTTTCTACTTATTTCTCAAAATATAAGAAATGGTAATGAGGTATCAATTTGACATAAAGTATTATATCGTTTTTTTTTATAAATTATTACTGCCGAAATAA
This sequence comes from Heliconius erato x Heliconius himera, assembly GCA_013421005.1. Classification (NCBI taxonomy): domain Eukaryota; kingdom Metazoa; phylum Arthropoda; class Insecta; order Lepidoptera; family Nymphalidae; genus Heliconius; species Heliconius erato x Heliconius himera. Next base: position 4,126 of record JAATLQ010036198.1, on the reverse strand, counting down.
ATATTACATATTGCTCAATATATGATTAATTTTTTTTATTACAAGTATTACATTTTACGTATTTGCAAATATTTTAAAAATAGTAAGCTGCTAGATCCTGTCATCTCTAGCATACCAGACAAATAAATTTTGCTATAGTATGCCAACATGTCACGATGGCTCCATAAACGGCTTATTTTGTATTAAACATGATTTTACTCAACATTATTAATACTCTGTAATATTTGCAATAAACGACTAAGCTGCAGTAGTGATTCACCTACTTTATTAATGAAATTACTAAAAGCCTTGGTAATGAATTGATATAGCGCCATGACGCGTGCTGCCTATCCATTAGCGGTTTGAAATCTCGCGGGCCGGCAAACTTCTAGTAAAACGTACTTATGTATAAAATATTATATATTGACGTAATATGATATGATGATGTTTATATATGAAATCCGTTTCTGGTGAAATTTATTATGCAAGAGTATAAAATAATAAAAGTTTATAAATGTAACTTCAATTTACTGTAAACAAAATAACTCAAAACACATAAGTCAAACTGATAAAAAATAGTGTGAAAAAAAAATAACTTCATTTTTAGTAATTTTATAAATGTTAGCGTGGAAAGCCGGTTGCGTTCCAGTAAAATAAATAGGGAAAGTTTGTAATATTATCATTATTAAGGTTTCCATCGCAAGCGGAATGGACCTTAAGGACTACGTTGAACTTGCAAGAATAAACTGCAAACTTGTATTCCCACCAACAAATAGTTGGTCGGTAAGGACTGGGGGAAGAGGGAGAGAAAGAGAGCGGAATAGTCTAATTACGGATTCCGTTCAACTTGCAATAACAATTTATATAATAACGTTTCCACACAGAGAGCGGTGAGCGATACGAATCGAAGTAAGGGACTCGCCTCGACTCGCTTGCTTCATTTAGATGTAGCAAGCGAGTCGAGGCTTTACACTTTTTCGACTTAACGGCTTTTTCACCAACCCGAAAAAGTGTAAAGTGAAGATTCAAATTGTGATTAAAAGTAATATGAAATTTCACATGATTCATTGAAACTTCATTTTGTCGTTTAAACTAAATTAATTATATTAACTTCATTTAATTTATAAATATTATAAATTAGGATTCAAACTCACTGAATCGTGTTATGTCGGGCACATCGCAACACGAACTGGGGAATTTTGTAATTAATAACGAGATTTATAAATAAATGCATAACTAAATGCAATAGAATAAAGTAATATTTCTTTAAGAATTTAAAAGTTTTACATTATAATCATCAAATATGCAATATTCAAATATGCACGACATTTATACTAAATGACTAAGCATTACATGATTTTATTAGAGTAATTTATATAAGCTGTTCTATCATCATACATTAGATTCCAAAATAGTTAGATATTTTATATAAAATCGAAATTAAATGTCAATTTTATCGGAACCCATAGCCGAGAAAAAGAGCAGTGGAATTGTCTTTGAGAGTAAGAACATCTCTAGTGCTGACTGAACGAAACGTGCCTGAACAGTCCCGAGGGATATCCAAGAACAGTTAACTGGCAACATTCTTTATAAATTCAGACAACAATTTGTTCTATTTATTCGCTGACAACACTTGAAAAGCTTTTAATTAATATTACCAATATATATTTAAGTAACACTATAAATATAAGCATATATTATTTCGTACTACACTTAAACTATGACGTAATTGGGCAATGCACGAATGTATACTACGGCTGTGGATTTGTTTGTTCTATGGCTATAATACAGCTAGGAAATTTTCCTATCATACCTTTTCTGATCAAACTAAGGACTTATTAAGGCAAAGCGCGGCGCTGAGTTTCGCCACTCAACATGCAATGCTTCCAGAATTCGACGGAAAGTAAGGAACGAAAGTGTCTTAGATACCTTCTTAGGTTCCTTCTGCCTATCCTGCTATGTGCGGAATACAGCGTGAAGCTAAAAAAGGAAGCGGAAATAATTAGCACAGTAATTATGAAAGAACAAAAAAATATACATTTGTCTTTCATTAAATAAAAAAAATAATTTTATTTAATTAATTATTAACTTTGAAACAAGAATATGATTTTTAGCCAATGCTGTGTACGAACTAATATTAGATTCGAACTTACATTTAATAGGATTATAATCTTTCGTAACATTCAAAGCTTTGTGGAATTAAACCAAGTAGGTATATTCCAACGTCCCAGCTTAGCACTGTCCTCATATCTAGTGTGTGAGTTTTATGATTCAACCGAGAAAAGTAATTAAGTTTTCCTTTGTAGGCGAGTTTTGCTTGAGGCTGCCTCACTGTTAATTAATCATCCAAGCTGTCTCTTCTCCTCTTTCTGAAATAAGTGGATAATAGTTGTCTTTTTTGTATCCTTCCTATAAATTCTTTATTCAATAAGCAAATATATCGAAAACATTTCTTTAATTTACTGGAAACTTCGAGATTTCATTAGGCCGCGAGACGACTTTACAAAGATTTATCAATATTTGCGAAATTAATTTCTTCTTTGCTTCATTTCTCTGAAAAAATATTCTATGAGTGAAGATCTGATTTCAATAAATTAAATATAAAATGGTATTATAATATAAGAAAAACTGAAACGAACCTTCACGATTAAGTTCCACATTGGTTTTGAGTTTCATATAAAACTTTATTAATATATTTGCTTTTTGCAGTCAAGATATATTTAATACAATTTTCATTTTTGGTTTATACAATTCACGAAAGTTAAATGAAATTATTTTTCAACAGAACGGTTTGTGGTTACGGTAGGCTGAATTATTGTTGGTTTTTCGTTGAGTAGTAAATAAATAATATGTATATATAATAAAAAGCTTGATTTTCTATTTATTTCACAATAAAAATTTTTTGAAAAAGAATCTCTAACATGACTTTCATTTATTATATTTTAAATGAAAATAAAATGATTATTTATTACTTTCAGGCTTAGAATTACAAACATATTACATTATTTATTTCACTATACAATATTTCAATAGAAATGTATTTTTCCTTGTAATTGCAATATAAGGGAAGCAAAATGAGCTATTGTAAATGCGCTGGCCGACGCAGCATCGCTCTGTTGCTCCGCCGCGTCACAATAGACGATTTCGAGCGTATAAATGGTAACTTTCCTAGTAAAATATATTCTATTAAATAGTTATATAAATTTAAAGTGCTATATCAAATTAAATAAAATATAGGATAAACATTATACTAATGCTTTTTATCTGATCCTAGTCTTGCCGTGAATTATAAAAAAATATTTTAAGCATTTTGTAATATTTTTTATTGTTGTCGTTGATAGAAATATTAGCTATACGAGTGTATAAATGGTAACTTTCCTAGTAAAATATATTATTGTAAATAGTTATATAATTTTAAAGTGCTATATCAACTTAAATGAATATATAGGATACATTTTACATAATATATAATATAGGAACATTATACTAATGCTTTTTATTTAATCCTAGTTCTGCCGTGAACTATAAAAAAAGTATTTTAAGCATTTTGTAATATTTTTTATTGTTATGTCGTTGATAGAAAGTTTAGCTATATCAAGCTTATGATAATATAGATTTTATTAGCGTACTCGTGTAAAAGAGGGTAGATTTAGGTGGAAAATAACTATAAAAGCAGTGGAATTGTGCCAATCGGGGGCCACTTGCTTGTAGGTAACGGCCCCGAATGGAAGGAAACTAGTATGAAGTATTGTTAGTAGGTGATACGTATCGCTTATTGCAATTAAATAGTATCTCTTTCAAAATTGTTTAGAATCATATAAACGATGTGTATTATTAACGTGTTTTTTTTAAAAACGTTAACCACTTCCGATTTCTAACAATAAATAAATATTTTTAATTTATTAGAATAGTGTTCCAGTAGTGGTTTGAATATGGGAATAATAAAACGAGCAGCGTCACATTCTGTTTAGTTTATTCGACTGATCATGGCTAACGAAACTGTCTATTTATATATATTTGGACATACTGTCAAATGACCAACTTTTACATGATAAATTTATACAATCATTAAAGTATTCAAATTCAAAATATTACTTATTCAAATAAACTCTTATAAGCACTTTTGAATCGTCGAATTAACATGGAA
>JAATLQ010036197.1:0-35925 GCA_013421005.1 Heliconius erato x Heliconius himera | reverse complement strand
GTAGTCTGTTGTTTATAATTTCTTTCGTTTAAGTTTTCTGTTGCTTGTGTCATTTGTTTAGGTGTGTATTTTTTTAAACAATTGGAACATTCTTATTGGAGCTACGAGGAGCTAAATGCGGGTTGCATTAAGGTTTCAATAATTTTCACATTAGTAATCTTAAGTGCTTTGCAAACATAGGTACATTATATGAATAATTCAGTAGTTAAAGCGGGCGAAGCCGCGAGCGGGTCGCTAGTATTAAATAAGTAGATGATGATCCAAATGAGAATTTTTAAAAACAAAATTATCAGTAATAAATATGTCAAACTGCGCGTGACTTAACACGCGACAGTAGTGCGTTCGATTCTCACTCGTGAAAACGAATTATTTTAATTTCCTCGTTCTGATAAAAAGTCGAAGAGAGGAGTGGGAGGATTTACAACTGTCACTATATAATATCTCGAATATCGGACTAAAAGTTAGGGACGAAATATCTTAACACTAGGATCCATCTGCCTTCCCAGTTATAAAACGACAAAACCCCAAAAAAATAAAAACAAGAAAAACGCTGCGTTTACGTCAATATTTCCCCCCGTGTTTCATCCTCGGCATATTTCAGTAGTTATTTACTACTAGCCACGCCGAGCTATGCAGATTACAAGCTGGTGTAACATTTACCTGGGGACATTCTGAAGACGTTAATACCTAATTTGTCGGGTATCTAACCCTACTTAGTTATGAAATATTAGAGGAGTCGACTTAGAGGCTAGACAAAGCCCATATTTTCTGTGGGGTTATCCTATATATTTTCTTTCACGAGGTCGTTAGAGCAAAATATTTTACATATAATGTTGTATTAGAACGAAAATAGTAGAGAGCACCTTAAATATTTTATTTTTAACTTTACACGCTTAACTTCTCGTATATAAGGCAGGCAGAGATGACATAGTGTTATAAAATTCCGCTTCAAACTTTCCGCAAATTTTTCAACAGCATATTGAGTGGCGGAACTCAACGCCGCGCTTCGTCTACCAAAACGGAGAAATAAAATGAATGTACCTAAATACAATTATTCCACTGAATGAGGATCGAACGCATAACCAACGCGTTTCTAACTAACTGCGCCACTACCACCAATCGTAATCAATACAGGCAACGTTTAGGAGCTATCCTACACGTACATACATATAGTTCCTATAGTCATTCAATCAACCAACTAGTACCTGATTAGGTGTTTCAAAAGTGGACGTTCCCGTTTGTAAATATTTACTGTACCGCCACACTCTCGCTTTGAGTCGCGTACGTGTTGGTGGAAACAAAATTCTGCGGACCCATCACATTTTGTCACTTGAAAATTGTCAAATTTGATTTGGATATATTCAAATGGTTTTGCCAGAATTAAGACTTGTAAATAATATCAAAATAGTATTATACTATGTACATGTTTTATTTATTAATCTACCACTTTTTTTGAGCGAAATTTATGAGGTGTTTTTTTTATTATAATTTTTTTATCACTTCACGCTATATCCCGCACTTCCCGCTATATTTAGCAGGATAGGCAGAAAGAGCCTAGTGTTAAACAACTCCGATCCCCACCCATATGAGGTATTCTTATAGATATTAGATATGACCACCTGTCTAACCGTTTACCTACCACTTAAGTCTGACCTACTCAAACTTCCAAACACGACAAAATTCCTAAATCATTATTTTTTTAAGATCTTTAAAATTTTGACGTATGATAATAATAATGAGGCTGTGGTGCAGTAGCTCAGTGTCTGACTGAAAACGAGACAGTTGTGAGTTTGATTCCCAATCAGAGGAGTGAATTATTTTCTACTTATTTAAAAAACCGACCAGGCTGGTTTCCAGGAGTTCGAGTCCCGCTATGTTAAAAATTTTATACGTTTTCTAAATAAGCATTTTTCTTTCCTAAGTGTGGAATAACACTTTAAAAATGTTAAAAAAATTATTTTCTATTCCTCGCTCTGGTAACAAAGCAAAACGTAGAGCTAAGTCCCACTACTCAACACGCAATATCTTAAAAATTGGAAGATGCGAGAGGAATAGCGTATCTTAACACTAGATTGCCCCGCATGAAACTAAAAATAAATATCATAATAAATATTGACAATGTGAAGATATATCAAAAACCGCTGCTTTATAAACTGGTTGTATGATAGGCTGACACTTTCACTGTAACCATCAATCAGCAATCAGCACCGAAATAATAGAATATCGAACTCATACTATTGCATATACAGTCCGACTCTATTCCACTACAAGATGGTCGCTAGAGAGGAATGAATTAAAAAAACAAGGATTTTTTTTAAACATAACTAAATATAATTTTGAAGTTATTACTGGCGCAGGGGCACAAGTGTGTGTGACTGTAAAAGCGACTGTTTGTCTCGATCCCTACTCGAAGAAATGGAATATTACATATTTTCGTTTCTTCGCTCTGGTGTCGAGCAAACGCAACGTTGAGTTCCGCCACTCAACACAACGCCTTCAGAATTCGGCAGAAAATGGTAAACTGAGTGTCTTAACATTAAAGTCCCCCTGCCTACCCTACTCTGTGCTGGATACATCATCAAACTGACTATAATTTCTTTTAAATATATTTTTTCAAAATTCAACTTGCATTATCTTTTTAAAATTAAAATAATATTACAAAACAGAAACCCACTTTAACTCCAGAACTTTAATAAAACAAAATCAAAGAACTCTCAAAGAAATTCCACGGAACGTATAATTAAGGTGTTCCATTACAGCTAATTATCACATAAAATATTCAGAATGGAATCCATTAGTATAGATATTGTTACTATTTGCGTTCCTCGATATTAAAATACAGGTTAATGTAGTAGATTTTTTCCTTATTTTAAATAAAACTTTTTAACTTTATTAATTATATTTTGTTTTTAGTACATTTTACACTTTATTAGAGGCCAGTCCTTTGCGCAGGCGCACAAAGTGTGACTGTAAACGCTACTGGTTGTGGATTCGATTTCTATTCGAGGATATATTTTATACTTTAATTGCGTTGCTCACGTACTGAGGCAAAGTGTGACTTAAGTTATGCCACGCAATGCAATGCAAAGCAATGCATCTGGTATCGAGGCTAAGGGCGGCGTTGAGTTTGGCCACTCAACGCGTCAAACTCTAACAATGCCTCCAGAATTCGGCAGAAAGCGGGGAACAGAGTTTCTTAAAACTAGGTTCCCTCTGCCCACCCTGCTATATGCGGGATACAGGATGAAGCTGAATTAGTATTCTTTTCCTTATTTTAAATTAAAATCTTTAATCTAATTAATTATTTAGAATTATATATTTTTGGAAACCCGATGTTTCGAACACTATACAGTAGTTTGTCAGGTACATAATTCTCACATCAAACTACTGCCAACGATTTCTTAGTTGCCTCGGGTACTGCCCTGGATTCTTGCAGGATGAACTAACTCTATCTATAGATCTCTGATATGGTGAATTCCAGATTTTCAAATTTTTAGGAATGGTTGGCTGTACCCACATTACAAAAATTCAGTATAGAGTACACTACGAGTACTATTTCCACCCAAGTAATAGAAAGATTCTAAAATTTTTATAAAACTAAATATCCGCGATTATACCGGCTTCAAAATTTCAATTAAAATATGTAAGAATCGTTAATATCAAAGATCTTATTAAAAATCCTACTCTTCATCAGTTTCATGCTGGAATAGTTTTTATCAAACCTAGTGTCATAACACTTCGCTCTCCACTTAAATTTAAATATAGAAACAAATATTACGTTTTCCCTTCTTGGAGTGGGAAAATTACTTCACCCAAATGGGATTGGAATCTACAAACGTCTCGTTTCCAGTCCGACGCTGTACCTACTACGACAGCCTCGATATACATTTTACTATGGTTTAATATTTAAATTCTTTTGAAGTAACCTTTTTTCCTATTTTTATTAAATTATTAAAGATCTCACAAAATAATTTATTATTAAAGAACATTTTCTTAACCTTGTTGAATAAAATATTTAACATCTATATTTTACTGTATTGCTTTATTATATATTTCAACATTACTTATATTTTTTACATTACATATTTTTTTGTAACTAATGCTTTGAAAAAACTATCTAAGAAACGTTATAATAACATATTGAAAAAATTTTACATTTGAGACTGTCGTAGCGCAGGGGCACAATACGAGCGTGTGACTGTAAAGGCGACGATTGTGGGTTGAATTCCCACACAGTAATGATATATTTAATATATTTGTTTCTTCGCCCTGGTAACCAGGTATAGCGCGGCGTTGAGTTCCGCCACCCACAAAGCAATGTGAATGGAAGCGTTAATGAGGAACGTGGTGTCTTAACACTATCTTCTCTAATTCCGTCTGCCTAATGTGCTATGTGCGGGATACAGCGTGAAGCGAAACACGAAAACACATACAGAACACTTATAATAACAGAAAATTATATACAACGCACAATTGACCTTTAAGAGAGTTCTCTGCCATAAATCCTTGCAGGAGAAGTTAAGAGCAATATTCGGATGCGGTGCCTAACTAACCTAACTTTTAACAATTTAAAAAAGGGAAAACGCGTGAAACAGCATAGCAGTATAGGTAGAGGGAACCTAGTGTTAAGACACTCTGTTACCAACATTTCCCCAAGTTTTCGAAAATTTCGTTTTGAATGGTGGAACTTAACGACGCGCTTTATTTTATCAATAATTAATTCTACCCAATAGGGAATCACACCCACGACCGTCGACCTTTCACAGTAAGATGCTACTGAGCCACAAAACTCTCCTAAAATACATATATAAATACCTTTATTAAATTTACAATAACTACCCATAATATAATATTATTTTTTATTTTATTTTCATCATTTTCATTTTATTTACAAAATGCTAATATAGTACCGCTTGCAAATACTTGCCTCTAGTACACATATTTATTGTTTACACGAAATCAATCATTGAGTTCCACAACTTGAAAATTGAACTACAATATGTTTGCTCGACCTTTAAGAATGTCTTTTCAATAATTCATGAAGGTTCAAGTTTTGTTTGTTAAAGTATAAGTTAATATTCAATGTACATGGCGATACAAGCGTTTGTAAATTTAATAAAATTTTGGTTAGCTCTCACAAATATTCTTTATATTTTTAAATATTTATTTGTAATATCGACGGTTGTGAGTTCGATCCCCACTCGAAGGAATGAAGTATTAAATCAAAATCAATTCAAATCAGCTTCACGCTGTATCCTGCATACAGCAGGGTAGGCAGAGGGAACCTAGCGTATAAAGATAAAAAGATACAAAATAAAAGATATAATGTGGCAAAGTGTAAACGAATTGGATCGATGGTTACAGTGGTTGAACGTTGAACACAGTTGAAAACCGCTTAAGCAAAAAAAATTATGTCATTTTGAACTCTGGTTGATGTTTTGAAAACAATGTATTTTTTTATATATAATATATTTATATACGCCCCTGGGTGGCTTCGCCCGCGTAAACTATACGATTATTTATTTTATATTATGTTATTTAATTACAATTTAATTATAATTTAATTTTAATAACCGATTGTCCCTAAATTTACTTAAGTAAATTTAGGGACAATCGGTTATTTTTGTGTGGTTGTAGTTTTGTTATACACTTAACAAAGCGTACTTTATTTTTTTTAAGTATTACTACTATTTTCTGCTGTGTTGAATGAGGCGAAGAAAAATGCAGTTCGTTTAATATATTTTATTTTATTCTTTAAAACATAAAATTGCAAAATATAGATACGCCACTACAGGAATAGATTTAAGGGTCCTCTATATTAATTCTAACGTATACGTCTTTTATACATTTCTTTACAACATGGCTGCCTATTAAAAAGCAATGTTGCCATAGCACAATTGCTATGGCATATTACCGAATATTATTAGCATTGCTAAATATACCAAGTTAACACAACTCCTACTACTTCTTTATTCTCTCTTATTTGATTTTGCAAAAAAAAATATTTAATAAAAAAATGTCTAGTTATATATATATAAAAAATGTATAGCTTATATGTTGCATTTTCCATTGCCGGGTAAACCAAGGGCAGTGTCAAGACACTCCATTTTTTTGATCCCGTTTGAATTAAAGACGTTGGGAGCAAAACTCAGTGCCACACTTTGTTTAACTAAAGCGGAAAAATTGAAATAATCCATTTCCTTTAGTAGAAATTAGACCCATAACATCTCATCAGACGTCCATCAACATTATTTTATGACATGGCCACAAATATTTTCAAAATATAATTTATATTATTATTAACATATAAATTTGTATAATAATTTTAGCCACTTCCATGATTATTTTTAAATAAATCATTTTTGTTGAATTAATTTAAAGTATTAAATACTTGATTACTTACATGAAATATATCTATCTTTTGTAGTTTTTTTTTTAACTTTTACCTTTTGTTATCTTGAGATAATATTATACATACGAGTATATTATAAAACTGTACAAAAACACTATAAAATAATTAAAAGTCAAATCCTAACCATATTTCATCAATTATAATATTAAATCAATAATTTCAATAAAAAGAGACCGTTTCGACTAACAACTAACAACTCCCAAAAGTCTAATATAAGGGATGGCAGTTACAAGCACTCGGGCAGTGATTTATAGGGGAATTTTCAAATGATTTCATTTCCATACTAGCTAGCACTAATAAACTATGTTATATATTTAGCTCTAACTATTCACCCTCAAGTTTTGTAATTAAACGTTTCAAAATCAGTGTCCTAGAAACGAACCCGTTAATCCGTTTATTAGGTATAGTTTCCGTTTATAATGTGTTCTAGCCTTACTTTAGTTATTTTATTTATGTGATACTAAATAATATAACCGTTGTGTTACAAACAAATGTTATTCTTATTACAAGAACCTACTACCTTTATATCTATACATTAATAGTAATGCTGTATTCCGCACACAGCAGGTTAAACAGAAGGAACCTAATGATAAGATAGTCTATTCTTTATTTTCCGCCGAATTCTCAAGTCATTACGTTTTGAGTGGTGGAACTCAACACCGCGCTTTGCCTCGACACCAAAGAATAATAATAATAAAATATTTAATTTTCACGAGTGGATATCGAACCCACAACCTGTTGCGTATACAATCACACTTTGTGCCACCGCCCTACGACTGGTCTCACTCACAGCTATTAGCAACATTAAGATATAAGAAAATAATTAATTCAAAACCACTTCCTCCATAAAATCTCTTTAGGCAAAACAAAATTTATTGTTTTATTTAACTTTAATCTAAATTTTGAGTTTATTTACGCAATATAATCAATATTTGAAGAAGTTAAGTAACTTGTTTGTTGGTACAATTTCGTTAAGTTTCCACGTAGCGTGTGTTCTTAGGACGGTTGATCTATATCCTAAGTAAATAGAAATTTTGATTTCAAGCGTTAGCAGTAATAATAGTGTCACTGAAAATGCTATGAAATTTATGATGACCACAGCTTGTTTAAGAAATCGTTTATTAAGTTAAAAGTACGTTTCTGAGTGAGATTGACTTTTTGAGGCCAGTCGTAGCGCAGGGGCAAGTGTGACTGTAAAACCGACCGGTTGTGGGTTCGATCCCCACTCGAGGAGATGAAATATTTACTTAAATTTATATTTCCATTTCTACGCTCTGGTGTCGAGGCAAAGCGCGGCGTTGAGTTCTGCCACTCAACACGCAATGCCTCCAGAATTCGGCAGAAAGTGGAGAACGGAGTGTCTTAACACTGTGTTCCCTCTGCCTACCCTGCTGTGTGCGGGATACAGCGTGAAGCTGATTTATTTATTTATTTATTTATTGATTTTTTTTTAAAGGACTTATATATCTATCTAACTACAGAACTATTGCTATCACCTTCTTGCTCTCAAAAATGATGGAGAGCATTATAAATAGCCAGTTCTTAGTTTATATGGAGGATCACCGAATGCTTGAATAAATGCGTCGATATAATTTCTTCCTTAGACGCTCAACCGGAGATTTTCTGGTCTAACTTACCAACCGCTGGGCTGCGGCCAACGAAAGCAACAGAAGCAAATCACATAAAATATAGAGCCGTTCGAATCGTTGGGGACCCACTAAATGATCTGTGAAAGGCTTGACACATTGGCTTTGAGTAGAGACGTCTCCTCGCTGTGCGTTCTCTATCACATTTATTAATGGGGAGTATTCTGTTGATCTGTTTGACTTGTTACCTGCCGCCGAGCTTTAATTCAAATCTTTAGTAGAAAATATTTAGTATTTTCTCCTTCAAACTCACAACCGTCGCGTTCAAAATCACACACTTGTGCCACTGCGCCACGACGGCCTCTACCAACAGTTGTTAGATATAATAAAACAATCAATTGCCCCAAGCATCAAACCTACAACCACACTTACAGTCATACGCTTTCCACTTGCACTATATCGCTTCAATAAGACAACCCTCCAACACCACCACTAACAATAAAATACAAAATATTTCTACATCAATTAATTACAATTAAATGTAATTTATCATTTCAACATAATAATTAATTAGTATAATTAAATTACAGCTGTAAATTAATACAAGCAAGTAATATCGGTACGATTCAATAATAACTTATGACCTATTACGTATGCATAATATATGGTGATCTTAATTTGATTTATAGTTCCTACTTAGCACTGTGGAAAAATCGATGAAGTTTAAATGTTGTACTTGTATAAATAAGTTTTGTGATTGTCTTAAATTGGGATTGTATAGTTTATTGAAGCCGTGATGACTGCTGACTGTAAAAAGTTTTGGATGCGATTCTCTAATGGCGGACGGAGGGGAATGGGGAATTAATTCTTTTAAATGATTTGTGTTTTTTTTGTAAAGTGTGGCGTTGAGTTTCGTTACAAACGATGTAATATCAAAAATATTGGACGGTGGCTTCTGAAGAAGGCTGCAGCTGTATACAATTACATGTCATGTTAATCGACAAAATTATTTAACCCACTGTACCTGTAGTCAGTCATGAATACACAACCGATGGTAAAAGCTAATCATAACATAACAAAAGAATTTCAACGTAGCTTGATGAGAAAGTATGGCTTAGTGGTGAGAGCTCTTAGACGGTTTCCAAGAAACGCGGATTCAAATCCCACTATGTTAAATTTTATGTACAATTTCTAAAAAGTTATTTTTCGTTGACATGTTGAATATAGAGGACCAAAATAATCCATCTCCCTGAGTGGAAATTAAACCCATAATCGTTGTGTTACCGTCAGGCGCTGAGCCACTGCGCCCCGATGAATCTAATTTAATAGATAATACCTATATATTTGTATGTTACCACGCTACAAGATTTCTGTAAGTAAAGTGTAAAATAATCACTCAATAAGTGTAAAATATCAATATTGATTCTTCTTGCAAACTTACTGCTGTTAGCAAACGCGAGGCATATCAAATATGGGCCGAAGCACTGGTTAGTAAGGATCTGAAGGTGAAAGTCTCAAAGAGGAAGTATAACCGCTACCTCGGTTATACTTCAGATCTTTTTTATGTCGCAAATTGCCAAAGCAAGGTCCAAGCATATCGCCAAAATTGGCGAGAAGCTTTATAGCTACCCGTCCGGAACTCATCAATTTTGCGCGATCTAAAAGGCACTTGATAACTTTACCTTTCAACCTCTGCTTTCGTTACGCACATAAAAAGAGCTCTTGACGAGCTCCGTCCTGTTTGGACATCCACAAGCCAAGCGGGCCAGATGGCATCTCTCCCTTAGTGCTCCGTTCACGCGCTCCTGAGCTGACACCGGTGCTAACGCTTTTGTTTCGCATCTCTTACTCGGTCAGCGTAGTTCCAGACTCGTGGAAGGGCACTCCAATCCATCCATCCGATTATAAATAGCCAGCTCTTGCTTTATTTGAAGGATTTGGTTAAAGACCATCAATCAATATGGCATCCTCCGTATTCGTACCGCCGGTGATCTTGATTGTGGTGATTTGCATTTTATAGCATTCTCTGCAGATGATAGTTCATAAGACGTGTTTTATTCCGGATGCGTTAGTTTTTCTTGGGAAAACGTCAACCAATGCCAAAATAAACTTATTTCTTCTGTTGAGGCATAATTCGGGAAGAAGATACAAATTTGGGCGTTAACCAGTAATAAACCCCATGTGTCGTGTCGTCAGACTTCACACAAAACACTTTTTTTATAGCCGCGCCCAGTATCGGCTTTAGCGCTTCGAGTGACTAGTATTAAGATCATCTGGAAAGCCTCTATTTTTACCATAATAGCCGGCAACGCACATGTCCTCTAGTGTCACACTGGGTCATGGGCGCACTTACCACCACTTGACCCATACGCTCGTTGCCTTGTCTTTCTCCATAAAAAAAAAGAAAAAACTCATACGATATATACAAATTTGTTGGAAAAACCCATTAACCGTTGTAAGTCGATTTAAATTATCTTGTTTCGGTTGCCTGAGAGGATGGAACTTTTATGAAAAAATAATCCGACTTTGACACATGCGAATAAATTTACGGATACGTAAATTCGACTTCGACTTCGACACAGTTTACGTGGGTTTCCAATTTCGCAAACCATTAGGGCCCTTGTCACACCGAATACTTTGTGATGTTCTAGATTATTAATATTTAGTTTCTTTGTTTGGATATAAATAACAAATAATATATATTTTTTGTTAGATGGCCCTCGTGGCGCAGATGTACAAATGTGGCTGTAAACGGGACAGTTGTGGATTCGATTCTCATGCGAGGAAACGAAATATTTCATATTTTCATCTCTTGGCTCTGGTAAATGGGCAAAGCGCGGCGCTGTTTTCCGTCACTCTAGGACGGAAGCATCTTAATGGGAACGGAGTATCTTCTTAACACTAGTCAAGATACTCTGTTCCAGTTACTCTCACACGTAAATTATTTTAATATTCTTCGTAATTAGTCACTTTTTTAATGAGACGAGCCAAGCAAAAATTTCATATTTTTGGTGACGAGGCAAAGCTCGAGGTTGTTTACCGTCACTCTAAGAAACGTAAATATCTTAATTAAGATAGGTTCCCAGGTTCCATTTACCTACTCAACTATATCTATGATATAAGGCAAATAAATCATTTTCTATAAATCCTATTCTTTAGCAGAAGAGCAATTAAGAAAATCCAATCACACTATATCCAAGCTTATACATTACAACTTCAGGCCTTATATTAAAAATTATAACAAACTTTCGGCTATCATTCTTAATTACTGGGAGTGGGCGTGGCTTGTGAGTACTTACTGCTCGCGATAATGAACAGTGAACATTTTTAATATTCAGAAACGAAAGTTAGTCAGTTTCGAGTAAAATGAAATAAGTTGCTTTCCCTTTGACCCAATTAATATAGTTATAGCTTTTTGTGTGACGTCCGCTTAAGTAAATATAGGATTGGGCCAGTCGTGGCGCAGCGGCACAAGGTGTGACTGTAAAACCGACTGGTAGTGGGTTCGATCCCCACTCGAGAAGATGAAATATTTACTTAAATTTATATTTACGTTTCTTCGCTCTGGTGTCGAGGTAAAGCGCGGCGTTGAGTTCTGCCACTCAACACGCAATGCCTCCAGAATTCGGCAGAAAGTGGGGAACGGAGTGTCTTAACACTAGGTTCCCTCTGCCTACCCTGCTGTGTGCGGGATACAGCGTGAAGCTAATTTATTTTTAATTTAATATAATAAGTAGAATGGGACAATCTTCAGCCCTTCTTATGTTAAAAAACTACCAAAAAAATAATTATATATTGATTTACAATTACAATAAAACTGTAGAAGTAACCTATCAAAACTCTCAAATGCTATGCTGGAAAAAACATAATACTTTTTTTTTACTTGTTTCTCTTGTAAGAATCTCTGTTTTCTATTCATTTAAAGAAAAATAATTGATTTATTATAAAAAAATCTATTTCTCAATAAGAAAACCATAAGATTTACAACCTAACCGATCCAGAAACTAGAGTCAGTAGGAATTATTACAACCGTAGCTCCCACCTTACATATCAAGGCACTAAGCAACTCGACGCGAACATACGAGCCCCATACAGGGTGTACGGCGATAAATAAATTAGAGACATCCCACGAGTATTACTTCTTGTGGCGATTTGGTGAAATATGTTTTTAGCTGGTTAAATCGGATGTATATGTATGAAAGTTATTTATGAAACCCTCAAGGATTAGTGGCATAGTATCTGACTGTAAATATGATGAGTGTGCGTTCGATGCTCACTCGAGGGAATAAATAATCTTAATTTCCCCACTATGGTGATAAGACAAAGCGTAAAGCGTGATGTTAAGTTGTTCGGTCGTGGCGCAGGGCACAAAGGTGTTACTACAACACGGTGGTTGTGAGTCCGATCCTCTGGTAGCAAGATAAAGCTAGGCGTTGAGTTCCGCCACTCAACACGCAATGCTTCGAGGAGGCAGAGGAAACCTAGTGGTAAGGCACTCCGTTCCCCACTTTACGGGGAATTCTAAAGGCATTGCGTGTTGAGTGGCGCAACTCAACGCCGCGCTTTACCTCCACACCCGAAATATTATTTTATATACTATACACATACATGTTTTATACGATTTTAAATATAAATACAATTAGATATTACATTTCCTATCTCCTCAACATACATAGTGCCTTCCTAACAATATATACGGGTTATATACGCTTCAAGTTATAAAGCGTTTAGATCATTTGTTCAATGAACCATTGCGAACATTTAGTTTGTCATTGACAGAGTGCGAGAATGCGATGTGCCTATACATCTGTTCGATATGCTCTATTTCCTTTACTTCTGGTACAAATACTAAAGACAGTTCTATATCAATATATAAAATATACAATATTTATGATTGTATAACTTTTATATTTGATTCTGATTGAGGCGAGTCGTGGCGCAGCAGCACAAAGTCTGACTGTAAAACCGACTGGTTGTGGGTTCGATCCCAACTCGAGGAGATGAAATATTTACTTAATTATATTTCCATTTCTTCTCGCCTTGCTCTGGTGTTAAGGTTAGAAATCAACACCGCGCTTAGGCGCGGTGTTGAGTTCTACCACTTAACAAGCAATGCCTCCAGAATTCAGCAGAAAGTGGGGAACGGAGTGTCTTTCACTAGGTTCCCTCTGCCTACCCTACTGCGTGCGTGGTACAGGGTGAAACTGTATAACTTTTATATATAATTTTTACGATTTTTTATATTCATTCAAATTTCAAATTGTTTTATTCATTTTTTTATTATATGTTGCTAGAACTACAGAGGCAACGGATATGTATTATCTGTGGAAAATTTAAGCTGTCTATACTTTCAATGTTCATGAGATACAGTCTTGTGACAGACGGATAGATACACGAATGGCCGAACAGCGGAGTCACAGTATATCGTTTTACCATTGGAGTACGGAACCCTAATAATATGATATCATTATCGAGATATAATTAACATTTGACCAAAATCATATTTCATCACTCAATTTGGAACTAATTGTATTATAATTATTCTAACTTTGTAATTATTGACAAACACGAGCTTTGCATGAATTACTTTTGCGCTAACATTAATAATTATTAATTAGATGATAATTGATAGCAAATGGCCTAATGGTGGTATGTTGATACACTAATTACATTTTAATGAGAATTATTTAATGTTTTTATAACACTATCAGATAAGCGAGAAGCTTATCTTCGGCTTAACCCATTTGTCAAATGGACACAAGTCTAAGGTGACTCTAACCGCAGGTGGTCACTTCAAACTTATTACCAATTTTGAAATTCGAACCAGTAGTTCCTGAGGTTAGCATTTTCAAGCAAACACACAGCAACACTCAAGTTGGCTAAAAAGGTAGAACTTTTTTAGCTTAACGCTGCTTCCCGCATATAACAGTGTAGAAAGATGAAACCTCATGTTAAGACACTTCTTTTCTCCGCCTTCCACCGAATTTTGGAAGCATATACGCTTTGCTCTGCTACCAGAGCGAGGAAACGGAGATATATAATATTTCATTCCCCCAAGTGGGAACCGAACGTACAACCATCGCATTTATGGTCGCGTGCCACGACCGACTCGCGAATTAAATTTTGCATACTTCTTATTAATTTTTGATATAATTGCGTTAAATAATATCAAAAATTAATAAAAAAAGTAGCTAAAAATCTACCAAAGAAAAGAAACATTCGTTTACAGATCCCATTCAATATACCAGTACATGTTCACAAATTTGAAGTACAGTGAAGGAAAAAAGAGTTTTATCGCTCGCCCCACATTTATAAGGGTTCTTTGTGACACCTACATTGGACCGAGCGTATAACCTATTCAGAAGATCTTTTGATAACTAGGTCGAGATTTAAATGCAACGTCTAAAGCATTGGTATGTAAGTATTTATGTGTATACGAGACGGATATAAAACCAGAGTACGCGGTGTAGAGTAAAAAAAAAGCAAATGTACGTTTTTTTTTTCTTTTTCTTTTTTCTGTATCTAATATTAGACAATGGGAAGTTAGTGTTCCACATCGTTCCTTATCATGAAATGAGTGGCGATTCAACGCCGCGCCTTGTCTTCTGATAAGAGCGAAGAATTGAAAATAAATTAATTCTCCCGAGTGAGAATTGAACTCCTAACAGTCGTGTTTATAGTCAGATGCTGTGCTGCTGCGCAAAGGTGGCGTCAATTATATAATTTTATTTATTTGTTACGGTCATCCCTCATTTTTACGGTATTTTATATATATTATATTGGACTGCTAAATATTTTTAAATGGCATTATTGTAAAACTATTTACAGGAAGAAACAGTATGCAAAGAAAGAAAGACTGTAATTTTTCAATTCATATAAAAATATGTTTTTGTGATTAAGATCGTCGTCTGACTGTTAGTGCGTTGTTGTTGTTGTGGATTCTATTCTTACTTGGAGGAATGAATTCATTTTTCTCGTTTTGGTAGCCAACTAGCAATACGGTGTGTAGTACCGAAAATTGTGCATGGGAACTGAGTATCTTAACATTAGGTTCCCTCTGCGTACCCAACTATATAGAAAAAGAAAAAAATATATATATTTCTTAAAGAACAGGGTAATAACTTCACGCCACTTGGTTCTTTCTCACGTACTCTTCAACAAAACGAAAATATTTTTCTTAATTTCACTGCACTGCCTTGTCTATCTTGTCTGTTCCTACTATTTTAAACTTATCCACTTCCACGGGTTGGCTGGAAGAGATCTCTCCCAGAGATAAGCATGCCGTTCTGCATGAAATTTTGAAATGTTTGTTTTATTATATAAAAATTGGGTGCTATAAAGAAAGAAATTATATTAAATTATAAAAAATATAATTTGATATAAATTACTAAAATTCATTTCGCTTCAACTGTACCAAATAAATTAAATGCATTTGAAAGTATCATTCGAAGGCGAACCATACTCAAAGAGCGTCACCATTCGTTTTTTTTTTGCACTTGCGATCACAAAAAGTTTTTCTCAAACAACATCGGTAAAGAATCCTGTTATGGAAGCATAATATTATTTTTCAGCTTCATTTTCACAGTCTTCGGTATAAATAGAACCTATTGTGGAAATGCTCTGAGCATTACGTAATGTGCTGTGGAACTCAACGCCGCAGTTTATCTTACTAGAACGGGGAAATTATCATTATAATTAATATAATGAGGCCGTCGTGGTGCAGGGGCATAAGCGTATGACATGGTCCGGTTCGATTCCCAATGGGGGAATAAAATATTAAGTATTTTCATTTTCTCGCTTTGGTCACGCAACAAATTACGACTCTCCAACAACACGCAACACCTCGAGAATTGTCATTGAAATGTCTTAATGGGAACCGAGTGTCTTAACCCTAGGTTCCCTGATTTCCTCTACGAAGAAAAAATATCACCCCACCGCGTAAAAATCGAGCCCACAATCAAACGCTACTCCACAGTACCACTTAAGCCTCTATAAAAATACAATAAAATAAAAGTAATTTTATACAAATACCATGATAATACATTACTTTCATAATAAATATATGATTAACTTTATGAGAATAGACTATTTCTCAATATAAGATATAAGTGAATAAACGTAAAAACATAAATATAAAAAGCCATTTTAGCTATAATAGATTCTATAAATATATCAGTTATTTATTTATTCCGTGGATAAAATAATTTTCAATATAAATTATTTTTTGTTTCGTTCTTTATACAAAATATATAAGTAGATCAGCACAGTTTATTGGAGGAGATGGTACATACTACCCCAAATATTTAAAACAAAATCTAATCAAATCAATACAAACGTTATTAAGAACATTTTTTGGTTCCTTTCATCCTAGTCTCCCTGGCAAGAACATCAGGTACATACTATGGAAGTATAATAGTGTTATCGGATTTAAGCCCGTGTCCATATCCACGTCGTATTACATCAAGAACTGTAAAAATGTAATATTTTGATCCACTTCGTATTACATCAAGAATTATAAGAAATGAAATGTTTATTTTATTAATAAATGGCAAAAAAGCTCAATCAAATAACAGAACAAACCACAGTATGTTACACTACACAGTACACTATAAACTGTACATTTTAAATATATATCTATATCTTCTTCTTCTTCACGCTGTATCCCGCACACATCAACCCTGCTGGCAGGGTAGGCAGAGGGAACCTAGTGTTAAGACACTACGTTCCCCACTTTCCGCCGAGTTCTGGAGGCGCTGCGTATTGAGTGGCGGAACTCAACGCCGCGCTTTGCCTCGACACCAGAGCGAAGAAATCTAAATATAAATGTAAATAAATATTTCATGTCCTCGAGTGGGGATCGGACTCATAAACAGTTAATTTTACAGTCACACTTTGTGCCGCTGCGCCACTACGACTGGCCTATTTTTGTTTTTATATATCTGTATAAAAACAAAAATCTATCTATACTTATAATAAATCTGTAGAGAGGTCAATTCTGTACATAAAATATATTTTCAAAATAACGATACTGATGCCAAAAATGCAATCAGTAAAATTTTTGTCTGTCTGTCTGTCTGTATATTCTTTATAGAAACAAAAACTACTTGACGGATTTTAACGAAACTTGATACAGTTATTCTTCATACTCCTGGGCAGGTCATAGTATACTTTTCATCACGCTACAATCAGTAGGAAATGTTGGGAAAACGGGAGAAGTTACTTGATTTTTTAAGCTTCCGTCGCGTGTGCAGCCTTAATGGTTAAAGCTACAGCGAAACCATGTATAACGGAAATATTTTACATAAAATTATAAAAAAAATATGCCAAGACAACATATGTCTATCTTTTATGGTTGACTCACAAAATCATATTAGAAGTCATTATAGTTGCCAATCAATTCTTAGCTTATTAAATCAATAATCATGTATTTTAAGCGGGCGAAGCCGTGGGCGGGCCGCTAGTATAAAATAAAAATGAATTAAAAACACCAATTTTATATCTAAATTCCTCTCGTCTAACAAACAGCTATAACCATAACTTTATGGTGTCGTAACGTCGTATCGTTGATGAAACCATCAGTCTGATGCAGAAACGCTTGTCACCCTCAAAAAATAGGTAAAATTCCAAATACAATAGAATATTATTGTCAAGTGACGTCACATAATGCTGTTGGAAATGAACATCGGCTATACATGCGTGAAAAATTGCCTCCTCCATTGTCCGGCGGCACTCTATCGGGATTTTATTTTTCTGTTTTACGGCCGGCTTTTAGGTGCCAGGGGAGAACGGGTGAGATCAAGTTCAAAATATTTAAAAGTTTTATGTTGTAAATTTTTTGTTGTTGTTAGGCCGTCGTGGCGCAGTGCAACATAGTTGTGAGTTCGGTTCCTTATAGGGACAATGACATATTTTTATTTCTACGTACTGAAGAGGCAAAACGCGGTTTTGATTCTCGCCAATCAATGTAGAAATTAAGTAACGGAGTGTCTTGACACTACATTCTCTCTGTCTACTCCGCTATGTAAAGGATAAAGCTTGAAGTTGAGAAACATTGATTTTGCGCTTCTTATCGTCAATATACTTTTTTGCATACCACACATCTTAAAGAATGAATGGGAATTAAATAAAATAAAGAAATTATATATATATAAGAATAAGTTAATTAATACGTCAGTATTAGTAGTAGTGTAGTATAGTATCAGCAATCTATTACAGATTCTCCAGTGCAGTGCAATGACAATCAAAGGATATGTAACAAGACATTCCTTTACAATATTGCTTATATATTTCTTGAATAGCATTCGAGATACTGTTTACTGAGCTGGAGGTTATGTATTCAAATTCCGTTTAAAGCAAATTCTTATTGGACATATACAAGCATATTATATATATTTAATATTTTCATTGTCCTCGCTCTGGCCGAACGAGTTAAAGCGCGGCGTTGAGTTGCCCCCAATGCTCCAAGAATGAGGAACGGAAATGTCTTTATGGAAACGAAGTGTCTTGACACTAGGTTCCTAAGTTACCTCTGCATAGCCTGCTATGTGCGGGATTCACCACGGAGTAAAAAAAACCGATTCACTTATGGTTGCATTAGCTATATGTGTATAGCAAACACTTGCTTGTCCAAGTAAAGTGCTAAAACTACTTTGAAAAATTGTTGCCATCTTTTAACCCGGCTTTTACCGCTACCGGGTAAAAAATATCACAAAGGTTGCAAAAATACATGTATCTATAACTTAGTTCTCTAAGTTGCCGCTTTAGGCATAGAAATAAAAGATGGTGGGTGAAGTGCCAACTGCCAGCCATGTAGGGAGTAACACGTCTCTGGCAGTTGACACCACACCCTTTAACATAGTGTATATATAAAGTAAGAATGGGTGAAAATTACCCATTCTTATTTTTTATGTAACGACTTTTTAATATGGATTTTTTGTCTAGCACTTAAATACCATAATGTTTTTAATTTATATAAGTACTATAGAATAGATTTTGCAACAATTTTACAATAGAAACTGAGGATTACGAGCATCACACAATTCATAACAATAATGCTGAGCAGAAAGTGGATTCCAAATATATTCCTGATATTCCTCTATATTTTGAAGATGAGAAAGTTAACATTACACGTGTAATCGGATGAAGACTACTTGTAATAGATGATGAGGATATATTAATAAGCTTCTCAAGGTTGAGGATATCAATGCCTACGTTAATATCACAGGCAATCAGGAACAATCAGGAGGTGAGATTGGCCCAAGGATCTCTCTTTGTTAAAAAATGGTAACATGCTTAGTTATGCCTTTACTACGCTTATTTACCACGTTCCATTTTTTTTGAGTTTACACTAAATAACGAAGACAATATGTCAAGTTCCTCAAGGCCCCGATCAAGTCCATGTCTCGAGGTAAAGGTTTTGACAGAAGGAAAATACGGAAAACAAAGTAAGCTTGTGAAATATGTTATTAGAAAATATGTCGAAAACATACAACGCCTAATTGTAGCAGTTGTTGTCAAAAACTTACAGATAATTAAATCGTAACACAAATACTGATAGTTTTTTTAAGTTAATTTTGATCATCATTTATTTATTTTTTTTATTACATTTTTTTTTTATTGTCTAATCTCAGTTTGCACGTTTTGAAAGCAGAAATTATACTAATTATAAAGTTATTAATAACATGAGAATTATGTTGTTCCTTTTTTAATCTCTTTATTGAATTTGATATATATATATATATATATTAATAAAAATTGTGTAGATTATGGTACAAGCAAATAAAACATAATATATACAATCTTTTTAATATCCATGTGTTTAACATATGAAAATATGAATAATGTGGTATTTTTTATCCAGTAGCGACCGTTTGCGTATGAAAGTGCCTAGCAATGAACGTCGAGTTAAATAAATAGAGTTGACTAATATCAAAGGAATATGAATAATAAATATTTTTTACATAATATGTTTATATATTTTATTTTTTTTACCTTACACAGTGTGTTTTTCATTTATTATTAAGTATTACTTTTATACAATTATTTATTACTTACAGTCACTGTATTTAACTTAGCTTGATTGCATATTGTTTATAAAATTTCTTGTTTCTGAACTATTCAAGCTGGGATACTATTTGGGAAGAAACTCTGCGTGTTTCCTAAATTTTAAATAAATTAAATGAATACCTTTCAAGTATATTTGGGAAGAATGATCAAATGAGATGAAGATATGAGATAAGTTTTCTTGAATGATTGGAAATATAACTTTATTATTCAGAATCGAACTTGTGATCTGAAAACACTAAACCCGACCAAAAACATTAGGCTGTAACACACAAACAATTACAAAAGCAAAATAACAGAACGTTTATCTAAGAAAATATACACAGCAAAGTGAATTTCCCAGCAGCTTTCCATAATTATTGATGCAAATTACAATATGTACTTTAAATTCTAAGTAATAAGATCGAATATAAGAATTTTAGAGAATTTTATTAAAGATGTCACAACCAGGGTCCGAGTAACAAGGCTGTTTATATCGTTTCGAATAACTTTATACAATTTAAAACGACGACTTTCAAGTTTTTTAAAAAGTAAAAATATTGTTAAGTTATACGCTTGTACAACTCTAGAGTATATTTGTTAAATGTAAAATGTTTATAGAGAAATCTTGTATGATATTTATGTCGGTGTAATATTTGAAATGACGGGTGTTTTTAAATGTTGTTGTATGAAAAGTAAAAGATCACGTTTTTTAGCATAGCAGGGTTGATAAAGGGAAACTAGTGTCAAGACAAGCGCGGTGTTGAGTTCCACCACTCAGCACGCAATGCCTCCAGAATTCAGCGGAAAGTGGGGAACGGAGTGTCTTAACACTAGGTTCCTTCTGCCTACCCTACTGTGTGCAGGATACATTGTGAAGCTGATTTGATTTTGATTTAATTTAATTTACAGTGTCAAGAGGCTTGTTTCCCACATTGGACGTGAATACTGCTATAAATTTGCTACCATACGGGGGCAATCCAAAAATCAAATAGTAGTAAAAAAACACCATCTGACCGTATGAAGCAGCGCCAGAAACGTAGAAAAATGAATGCAGCCGAGCGGACGAACACAGCTGGGAGAGTTGAAAATATTCAAGAAGATGATAAAATCCACTTAGCATCAACAACGAGCTGAATAGACCAGACGAGATAAATTGTGCTCGATCGTCGGTAATGAAGAAATTGAGCAGCAGCTAGTGTACGTTTCAATACGACGTTTGTCAACAATCCATTCAGATTTAAGTGTGATGTGTGAGATCGTCGATGGTTTCTGCGCCAAAAACAGACAATATTTACCACTGCCTAAAAATACTTTCCCTGAAGAGCCAGTAGGAAATTTTAAGCTTGCAGCAATTCATTACCTAAGATGGTTTCAAATTTTAACATGAATTTGGTCAGGCGTCTCCAACAGTTAGAGAGGTACAATATGAGTAATACAGATTGGATCAGTATCCGTTGCCAACACTAATCGTCAAAGGAAAAAAAATATGTAAAAGTGTTCCTGATCAGCAGTTTATTAT
This sequence comes from Heliconius erato x Heliconius himera, assembly GCA_013421005.1. NCBI lineage: Eukaryota > Metazoa > Arthropoda > Insecta > Lepidoptera > Nymphalidae > Heliconius > Heliconius erato x Heliconius himera. The sequence goes on along the minus strand of JAATLQ010036197.1, from coordinate 14,363 downwards.
GCTTATTACCGCCATTAATGCTCAAAGTTTGGTCTTGAGCAGAGAAGACACTTTACAATCATCAACCGATCTGAATATTTATCAAACAACGAAACTTGAATAGATTACTCCATGCCAGTGAGTATGCCTGGCTCTGATCTAAGATCATATTGTAATACCGCTAAGAACAGACAAATTTTAACTACATCATCGGTAACAGTTTCCGAAAACCGTTTCAGTCATCATATATAGTAACATTAATAGCTTCACTGATTGTAATAGAATTATCATTGACGTGGGAATTTTCGAAAATTCAATTGAAAATTAAGGACGTAAAAGCTGGATATATATGTCTAGTAAAAGTAATGGCCAATAACGTCTAACGTAATGTATTCATACTGTATCTTTTCATGTACCCACAGCGTTAGCAAAAATTACACTCTTTATGTTACGATCATTGTTAAAATATGCCAAGAACATCACTACAATGATACCTGATTACGAGCCTGATCTTACTACACCAGGTATGATAGTTGGAGAATTCAATGTTGATGTCTCATAAAACCGCTCATTGCCCGACTTCTCGCTCAGCGAGTTCAATTTGTTTTATATTGAAACTTTCTAAAAATGTTAGGTAATACCCGTATTGATTTAACTTTTACCAGAAACCTCGATATATCTTATATGCTTGTTTCTTTTTACCAATATACGAGACATTATGTGTGGAACGGCAGAACTCAATGCCCCGCTTTGTACTAGAGCGGGGAAATAGAAATCATTTTTGAAAGTATTTATTTAAAAAAAAATTAAATCAGCTTCATGCTGTATTTGTATTTATTTTAATAAAATTTGTAACATTTTTTGTATCTCGCACATAACAGGGACGGGGAAACCAATGTTAAGACATTTCATTTAGCATTAAGGTTCTCCGTTGCCGACTCTTTGCCGAGTTCTTGAGGTATTGCATGTTAAATAGTATTACTAGCCTCATTACCAGAGCGAGGAAATGGAAATATTTCATTCTCTCAAATGAGAATCGAACCCACAACCGTGTTAACAATGTTAACAGTCGCCCCTGCGCCACGACGAACTCGTGTACCATTTCCACATCCATAAATTCACTATAGTCAACCAGAAATGATCTGCAGCCTACATCGAAAACCAAACAATAAACAAGTTAGAAGCACCACGCCCAAAGATTGTCTAAACAATCGATAGATACGAAGCAGCTGAGAACCTATTGTATCTGCTCACATTTGCCCATGAATACCATGTATTATCATCCACTGTCATATATTATAAGAAGAAATTACTCAAAGAAATTTAGCTTTTAACTTGAAGGCTATAAGCTTCAATTTTGCATCTCTGATTAATGGTGTTGTTCGCTCTGTAACATTTTAGTCTATATCAAGAGTGGTATATGTATCTTACAGTAGAATCAACTGCAGAATGTCTGTGCGTTATGTCGTTGGAAATTGTTGGTATATGATACAAAGAAATCGGGATTTATTTTTCGTAATGATTTTCCTTATATTTTTGATTTGTGTTCAGATTTTGGTTGAAAATTATTTGATGCAAGCTCCAGGAAGTTTTGAAGGTTTTTAGGCTTATCTAGGTTTCCGAATTTCAATACCATATATTATGGGAATTCGGAAATTATAACAGCAGAGAAAAGAGTGTCCATTCAACAAGATATTCTCAATATTACCTTTTCAATGATAAAAACGTAAAATCATTATAAATTAAAATACACAAAAGTATTCGGGAGTATTATACAGTAGTGTACATTTTTATTAACTAACGTCTAAATTAGTCATTTCAAAGGTACACATGTAATAGCCATGCGGTTTTCCTTTACTTTTTAATCGACGCGACGTAAAAAAGGCGGAGCTTCTCAATTCGGTTGGTTTTTTAAGTGTAACTTAAATGTTTTTCAGAGAAACCTTAATTATAAATGACTATATATTGGAATTATAATTTTTTTTCTTCCAGTTAGTTGAAACCATGATACCTACATCATCATACATCATTTCCGAATGAGGCATATCATCAAAGAAATATGATCAAGACTTCATTGCTCAGTGGCTCATCGTATCGCCTTACTGACTTACTGACAAAGTTTCTTAAAACTATATTCTCTCCGTCTGCCCTTACGTGCGGGATAGAACGTATAACAAAAAAAAACATTAAAATTACTACAAAAAAAGTAGCAACAAAATACTATAGGCAAAGTCACATTACACAAACTACCCTACAAAAGCCGATAGAAGGGTTACGTCAAGTCATATGCAAATTTAGTTTAGTTGTGGGTAGCTTTCAAAGGGGTAGATTTTATTATACAATATCCCACTCTGGATCTATCAGCCGCTTTGTGGTGAAATGATACATTCAACAGTGGCGATCGAGTGGTTGGCTTTTAAGTAAATACAAGCAGCATTTGTGTGTTGAGCTCTTAGTACATATTATTCTTTTGATACTTGCTCAGAGTTGATAAATTGAGTGAATTAAATTAGCTTCACGCTATATCCCGCACATAGCAGAGTAGGCAGAGGGAACCCAGTGTTAAGACACTCCGTTCCCCACTTTCTGCCGAATTCTAAAGGCATTGCGTGTTGAGTGGCAGCGAAGAAATGGAAATATAAATTTAAGTAAATATTTCATTTCCTCGAGTGGGGATCGAACCCACAACCGTCGCGTTACAGTCACACCCTTGTGCCCCTAGGCCACGACGGCCTAAATTGAGTGGCTATTCTTTAAATTATTTGAGTGTTTGATACTTTGTGTTTTTTTGTTAACTTCAAGCTGTATCTCGCTCATGGTATAGTAGGGTAGATATAGGGAATCTGGGAACCTAGTGTAAAGACATTTGGTTCCTCATTAAAACACTTCGGTTTCACACTTTCCGAATCTGAAGACATGGCGTGTTGAGTGGCGGAAGTCAACGCTCGTTACCAGAGCGAAGATGTAAAAACATTAAATATTTTATTCACCCGATTAGGAATTAAACCCACAACCTTGTGCCACGACGGCCTCATTTTGTTTATAACAAGCGTACACCTTCGGCTTTCGCACCTTCAAATGGAAATAACTAAGAGTTGTGTATGACACATGACAAACTGTTAGTGTCCAAATAACGCTGACCGCAGGTGCAATGGTTTACAATATAATTTTATAAAGCCTCAATTCTCAAATCAACAAATGGATTATCAAAAAAAATATTGAAACCAATTTAGTTCCTAAGATTAGTGCGTTCCACCAAACAGCCCTATAAAATTAGTTTAGAAGTATATATATTTGGCTCCAAGGAAATATTAATATTATTTGATTGTTCATATGATATCGTTTATCTTTATTGTTGTGACTTCAAAGTTCATTATATAAAATGTTTAATTTCGTTTTTATTTAACGCATCAGGCTTAATGGGTCATGGGTAAAATGAAATAAAGAGAGGTGGAACTAGATTTCACTCCTGCATATTCAAAGTAGTAGGGCCAATGTTGGGGCATAGATATGTTGATAGAAAATTAAATATTAAATATTTTCATTTTTTCGCTGTGGTAAAGCGCGGTGTTGATTTCCACCACTTAACACGCAATGCTTACAGAATTCGGCGAAAAGTGGAGAACACAAGAGTCTTAATGGGGCCGGAGTTTCTGAACACTAGGTTCCCAGGTTCCCTCTGCTTACTTTGCTAAGTGAGATATACAGCGTGAGTTTTCCTTACACTATAAGCAGCCTACTACGTATTTCAATTACGTTTTAGATGACGTCAGTAGACATCCATTTTTTATATCCTAATACACCAACCAAAGTAATTTAGGAAAGTAATCCCTAAGTTTTGTTTAGAAAATCTATATGTGAATAAAATTTTATGAACCTATATAGTAATTCAATAACCGCTTGTTTGTGCAACCACGGTAGTAATAAACTTGAGATACGAGCAAATATTATTGATCTTCCTCTATAACATCACCGATCATGATATTTCTATGAAAGCGAAAATAATCTCTAAATTCGAGCTGGTAAAAACTAAAATCGGATGAACCTATAATGATTAATAAATCTGTTCCATACTGTACTCTTCTATTTTAGTGGAAGTCCTTTGATTTGTATTAGGTAATATTAAAATTGCTTCCCTTATAACATCGGTATTGAAATATATTAGCCGTATTGAATTTTCTCGTTGGCTTTTGACTGTGGTGGCCCTAAAGAAAATGTTAGGTGTATTACAAAATATTTTTGCTATTATGAAATTGTTTGTTCAGAAAACTATATAAAAATACTTACATAAATGGAAATATTTGTAATTATAAAATTATGCTATAGTGTATCTAGAGTAACAGTACACACGGTGGTTGTGGGTTTAAATTTTATCTGGATAAAGTTAAATTATATCATAAATATTTCCGACTGACACTCGACGACGACGATAAATACATTATTCAATGGATCCAAAATGGCCAGAAAATAGAACAATATTTTCATTTATGATTCAATGAGGCGCACATTGAGGAGTAGACAGAAGAAATCTAGGAACCTGGTGTTAAAACAATCCTTTTCCATTAAAAATATTTCCATTCCCCACTTTCCGCCGAATTACGAAGATTTTTTGGAAATCCACTGGAAAAGACACAGCACACTACCGCCACTTAATACAACCAGTAATGGGCAATTAAATCAAATGACGTCCTCTTAATTACAGTGACACCTGAATAGAAAGGGATATTCAGAATTAATGCAATATATAATATAAGTAAATTATGCTTACAGTATATTGCCATTTATACGCCCATCACTCAACAAAGCAATCCAGATTACGGCAGAAAATTAAGAACGGACTGTCTTAACACTAGATTCCCTCTGTCTATCCTGTTGTGTGCGAGATACAGCGTGAAGCTGATTTTCTTATTATAATTTATATCTTTTATCAAACAAATCTTTTATTTGAAAAACAATCCTAAATTCGAAGCCATAACCTACGTATTTGACTTTAATAATCTCACAAAAAAAGGAAGTAAGTAAACATAACAATAAGAGCTCGTTTGTTTTAACGTGCTGTTCATACTACATTACCAATTTGCAATATTAATTCATCTCATTATAAGGTCAGAAAAGCCATATAGATAATGTATCATTTCATTAAAAATTAAATTTTAATGTACATTCAGGTAGTCTATGTAAACTTTTTCAGCGTTGTCATTTTTATAAGTTTTATGAATGAAATGATAACATTTAAAAATTCCTTAGAGGCCAGTCGTAGCGCAGTGGCACGAGGTGTGACTGTAAAACCGACTGGTTGTGGGTTCGATCCGCACTCAAGGAGATTAAATATTTACTTAAATTTATATTTCCATTTCTTCGCTCTGGTGTCGAGGTTAAGCGCGGCGTTGAGTTCTGCCACTCAACATGCAATGCCTCCAAAATTCGGCAGAAAGTGGGGAACGGAGTGTCTTAACACTAGATTCCCGCTGCCTACCCTGCTGTGTGCGGGATACAGCGTGAAGCTGATTTTTTACTACTACTTATTTTTTAAAACTACTACTACGTATTTTTTTAAAACTGAAACTTATCTTGTCTAAGACGCTATATTGTTGCGACGCCGCCCTTTATTATAGTTCCAGATCGAAGAAATAGAAATAAATCATTCCCTTGAGTGAGAATCACAATCGACATCGTTTCAAATCAGAGACTACGACGGTCTCAATGATTTATAATATTTATTATTTGAGGCCGTCGACGCGTCGATTGTGGATTCGATTCTCACTCGAGGGAATAAAATATTTAACATTTTAAATTTCTTTGCTCTGGTAATCTGGCAAGCTCGTCACTCAACACTCAATAAGAATTTGGCAGAGAGTGGGGAAAGGAATTGTGTATATTGGGAACGGAGTATCTTAACACTAGGTTCCCAGGCTGCACACTCTGCTATATCCGATGTAGCGTAAAGCTAAAAAAATACTATTTATTTTGTATTTATGTAAGCTAATAGCTAATATGATTATTATTTTGCAAACTATCTTATATTCTTGCGTCCTCTTTTATCATTAAGTACCCCCACTCAATATGTAATCTCTCGAAAATAATACAGTGCAAGAGGGACGAAGTGTCCTAATAATAGGTTCCCTTTGCCAACCCTGCTCTATGTAAAATACATGTGTGTAAGGAAAAATAAATGAAATATTTGATGAAGCTGAACACTGCTATGTAAAATAAAGATCGAATATCGAATTTATGAGACACTTGTTCCGAATGTACCGTCAATTACTGATTTCAATTAAGTTTTTAATATACGATATTAATCATCAAAATTGTCATATTGAACATATATTTTACATTTCTTCTTTTATGCATTATACAACTGCTTTTAAGTACTTTTATATGTAAACAAAGAATGATTAATAATTTCTCTTGTATTCTCAAATTCTCAATTTCAGATTTCTTTTCCATTTTATTTTAAGACATTAAAGAAGAAATGAAAATAGTTGCCATTATATTATATAGTAAAGAGTCACCAGGTGTCCTCACAAGGTAACACCTGAGAAACGTGAAATACGAATAATCAACGTAGATTTAAATATTTTTTTTAATTTTGTTAATATTAGATGAGTTCTATGTAATTAAATTCGAAACGTTTTTATTATTTCCACCTTTAAAGTACCTACGTTTTAAGAATGAATTAAGAGTCTACAAGTTGGCCAGTAAGGCCTAGTTGTGGGTTCGATCCCCACTCGAGGAAATTAAATATTTATTTAAATTTATATGATCATTTCTTCGCTCTAGTGTCGAGGCAAATTGCGGTGTTGAGATCCGCCACTCAACACGCAATGCCTCCAGATTTCAGCGGAAAGTGGGGAATGGAATGTCTTAACATTATGTTCCCTTTATCTACCCTGCTGTGTGCGGAATACAGCGTAAAGTTGATTATTTTTTTGTTTAGAAGTTCTAAAATAGGCTGAGATCTTTTAACAACTACACAGAGATTTCACTATTATATCTCTCGCTCACACTTCTACCGCGTATAAATTGATTTTAAATGTATTTCGGGTCAGGGCATTGGTAAGTTCTTAGTTAACTACTGTTTCAAAAGCTGGGTTGTGGTAATTAACTTTTTTAGGTCGAAATCAAACGTACAACAACCTTCTCTACTGCTCGATAATATGCAACTATTGTTTTTAACTATAATGGTAAATTGATTACCTTCATTGATGTCTAATGGCTCTAAATAAATTGTGAGTATATATATGGATATAAGGCCAGTCGTGGCGCAGCGGCACCTGGTGTGACTATAAAACCGACTGGTTGTGGGTTCGATCCCCACTCGAGAAGATTAAATATTTACTTAAATTTATATTTCCATTTCTTCGCTCTGGTGGCGAGGTTAAGCGCGGCGTTGAGTTCTGCCACTCAACACGCAATGTCTCCAGAATTCGGCAGAAAGTGGGGAACGGAGTGTCTTAACACTAGGTTCCCTCTGCATACTCTGCTGTGTGCGGGATACAGCGTGAAGCTGATTTATGATTTTTATATGGAATATTTCAAGGTAATAGATGATTATTACGAATTACGTTATAATTGTATATGTTTAATAATTAAAATTATCAAAAACTTTGAGTTTTTATTTATATTGTTTATAACCTAGAGAAGAGCAGAACTGTGAATTGCCTGATAGTTATTTGGTGAAAAACGACCATTCCCCTTCCTCTGAACTAAAAGATGCGACAAAAAGAAATATACAAGAACACCTGAAGTAAACCTTATTGATTTACATTAAAACTCTAAATCTAATTTTATATTAAAAAAGGAAACGGTATGTCCAAGCGAAGTACAGCCAAAAAACAGCGACTACTTAAGTGTTTCGCTACTAGATTGCCTATAAATTAGGCCGATAAATCGGCTAGGTTATACGCCATTTTAAATTAGGTTAATGCTTATTTGCTATTAATTCAGACTGCAATGCCAGTGAGTTATTGCAGCGGAAGTTGGAAAAGACTGGGCTCTTTATGTTGCTTGATAAACTTGGACTTTCGTGTAGTTTAGGTGATTTAAGAGTTGTATAGCTGTCTTATATATTATACGTATGTTGGATAATCAGCTTCACGCTGTATCCCGCACGCAGCAGGGTAGGCAGAGGGAACTTAGTGTTAAGACACTCCGTTCTCCACTTTCTGCCGTATTCTGGAGGCATTGCGTGGTGAGTGACAGAACTCAACGCCGCGCTTTGCCTCGACACCCGAGTGAAGAAATGGAAATATAAATTTAAGTAAATATTTCATCTCCTTGGGTGGGGATCGAACTCACAACCAGTCCCTCTTACACTTTGTGCCGCTGCGCCACGACTGGCCTGATGTTGGATAATGTGGAACAAAAAATAGTTGTAGTATTTACTTAAATTAGTCATCGTTTCAAATTTTGAGAGGTAAAATGCAAAATCCATTTTTTTCCCGTTCCATTAAAAATTTGAAGAAATATTTTCTTTATACTTCCCATACATGTTAATTAAAAAAAATACGTTCCCTTGGTTAGGCAAAATGCGGCAGTGGGTTGATGACGTTTTTCTTTATATGAACAATTCTACAGACATTCCATATTTTTTACATTTTAAAGTGTTATTGCATTCTAAAGAAAGAAAAATATTTTTAATTGTGAATTTTATAATATTTTAAGAAACAACCAGGCTTTTTCTTTTTTGCTTAGAGCCTGTATATGTATATAGGTATGTATTGACCAGTATATTTTTGGAATATCAAAATTTGTTTAAGTATGCTGTAGGGCAGGCGCCGTTTTTAGGATATTTTCGACATCGCTCGCATTTAATGCAACAGTGACGAAATTACACTTTTAAAAAGCGCGTCTATTTCCACCTTACAGAACGGTAATTCTGTTTATACATGGGGTTATGGAATCTGGTAATCACTTACCATCTTAGCATGAGATACCCCGTACACTCGTTTGCCTATTATTTTCCATAAAAAAAAACTTATTAAAAATGTTAAATTATATGGAAAGACTTTAATTATTTTTTAAACATTTTTAAAGTGTTATTCCACACTTAGGGAAGAAAAATACTTATTTAGAAAACGTATAAAAAATTATAAAAATTTGAACGCAGCGGGACTCAAACCCGCGCCTCCTGGAAACCGACCAGGGTTCGAGTCCCGCTGCGTTCAAATTTTTATACGTTTTCTAAATAAGCATAAGACTTTAATTAATTACGTTTACGCCATAATAATAAAAAAAAATAAGTCATTGTTGCAATAAATGAGCGCTATATTTGCTCTATAATAAGCAACTGTATTTACAAAGGAGTGTTTCTCCAATACAATCATAGAATTGATACTCGAAATGCGGAGTAAATTCTTGACGTAAACATGAAACTGCAATCCGATTTACGTGTTTCATATGAGAAAGTTAAATGAACGTTACCATTTGCACTAGTAATAGAGGCTATAGAGGTTCTTATAGTGTAGGAGATGGTGGTGAGAAATGGTTAAATACTTTTAGATTTAAGTTTCTATTGCCGGCAAGTAATTTTAATTTTTATACATCCTCTTCTCTACTTTTCGTTCATGTTATGATAAACTTATTACGACATGACGTAATGATAATATATGACGAAAAGTGAAGAACTAAGTGTCAGAACTCTCTTTAGTAAGTAAATTCTTTTTTACTAGCATTTATTTAGCTTAAGGGAGCAAAAGGATAAAACTGTTTTTATACCTTTTGCATGATTGTGAAAATCTATTTAGTTAAGATATATCTATATCTATAGATAAAAAATCATCATATCATTTAAGATATATTTAAGATATGTTTAGATCGGGAATTGAATTCACATCCATCAGATGTTTAATAACAAATTGTTACAAAACGTTCCGATTGTATCTTATTGCAAAATTTTATAAATCACTTTTATATATGCGCGTAATACATTTCTTCCCAATGTAATTATCTTTCAATATATTACAATTGAAATAAAATTGCCTATTTTACGCTAAAATTCATCAAATCAGTTTAGAATAAAACAAAAATATTTTATGTAGGTACATATAAACCATACTTATTTAGAAAACGTATAACAATTTGAACGTAGCGGGATTTTTTATACATTTTTATACCTTTTCTAAATAAGTATTTTTCTTTCCTAAGTGTGGAATAACACTTAAAAAAATGTTAATTAGCATATAAACCAGCTGCAATAACTTTTTATATGTAAATTATAGTTTTCAACAATTTTGATAAAAAGTTGACATAATAAGGAAATTTCCAATCAAAAAATTATTCAATATTTTTATTGCCTATCTGAAGAAATTAAAATTTTTATACGCTTTCTAAATAAGTATTTTTCTTTCTTAAGTGTGGAATTAAAATCTAATTAAATTAAAATCAACTTTACGCTGTATCCCGCACACAACAGGGTAGGCAGAGGAAACCTAGTGTTAAGACACTCCGTTCCCCACTTTCGGCCAAATTCTGGAAGCATTACGTCTTGAGTGGAGGAACTCAACGCCGCGCTTTGTCTCGAAGTCAGAGCGAAGAAATGAAAATATAAATTTAAGTAAATAGTAACGTCGTGTAAGTTGTCACAAGCTCGATCATGAAATAATACTATGTCTATACTAATATTTTTTTATTAAATATATCATATATAGTATTAATTTTAAACACTAGCTCTTAGCCTACTTTCATAGTGTTATTGCATTGCTTATTACTGGAAAGCGACCGCACAAGTTAATTAAGTGTTAATATTCTATAATTTAACTTTTATTCTTAGCGACTTACTACGACTTCATCTGGACGCAAATGCAATTTATATCATTTAATATGTAATTATCATACAAACGTTCGGTAGAATGAAATAATATTTTTTAATATTTTCGTTTCTTCGCTCTGGTACCAAGATAATAGCGCGGCGCGGCGTTGAGTTCCGCTAGTCAACACATAATGCTTCGAAAAACTGAACGGAGGGTCCTAATACTACTAGGTTTCCTCTAGCTACAGAAAAAGGAAAACTAAAAAAAGAAAGCAATAGTCGTAGCTGAATAATTTGTGACAATATTGATGATAACAGATTAAGTTTCTGTTGAGCTATAAGTTTTTTTTGGTTATTGTTTTTTAGCTTAATGCTGTTTTCCAGATTCCACTGCCTCGCACATTACGGGGCCGTGGGATCCTAGTGTCAATACACTCCGTACCCATTAAGACACTTCCATTCTCCACTTTCCGTCGAATTCTGAAGGCATTACGTATTGAGTGGCGGAATTCAACGCATTGCATCGTTACTACAGAAAATGATTTTTTTAAGTATTTTAAATATCTTATATTCTCGAGTGGAAATCAAATCCACAACCTATAGCGTTTTCAATTGCACCCTTGTGCAGGGGGCCCTACGACTGGCCTCTAAAAGTATTTTATTAAAAATATTTACGTATACTCTGTCTGGTAAACGAAGCGTGTCTTAAAAAGCTTTGGCAGAGTACTTAATTTTTTTACACTGTGTTCAACGTATTTTAATGAAATCTAATTCACAATATATAAATACCTCCTAATAAAACTGATCTTATATATTACATACGTATAGTTGTGAATTCATTCGATGTTTAAATACATGAGAAATATATCGTAATAAGTGACACGCCACTTTCCTTTTTAGGGTTCCGTACCTTTTAAGGAGGAAGAAAAAGGAACCCTTATAAGATCACATAGTTGTCCATCCAGTCTGTCCTGTCTGTCTGTAGTTAAATCCTAAAAAATAATAGCCTTAAAAGGGAGCAAAATTTGATATTAAAGCCTAGTTCAAGTGAGCTATCAGATGAAAGGACTCTGGCTCAAGCTGAGCTTGAATCAGAAAATTATTGAGACCTCAAATTTTTTACGGACCCTCGGTGGGCGACCCCGACTTCCGCTTGTCTGGTTTTTCATGTAAAATAATGTGCAGATTCGTGATATGAGATATATCAAAACCATTTTTTAAGATCATCGTGGCTCCCACCCCATTCGGGAAAATTATATTTTCATTTACTTTCTATGGCAAGACAAAATGTGGCGTTGAGTTCCACCTCTATATATGCCAATAAGCTATATCTTGTCCTGCAAGGCAGAGTGGACTGACCAAATTAAAGCTGCAGTGGGGGCTTCTTACATGAGTGTACCAGGCTTTCAGCCAGTGGAGATCAAGGGCAAGAATTTGTGAGACATATAACATCTGCCCCTAATGTCACTTGTGATGACCACGACCGCTCTAACGAGAGTGTTACGACAAAGAAGAAAAAGAAGCAATATCTCGAATGTAGTGAAAAGTGAAGAACAGAGTGTCTTGACATAACGTTCTCTTTCTCCATGTGCTATATGCAACATAAAGCTTGAAGCTATTATTCTTTATAAAGTCTACATAGTAAATTTCACATATTGTGCGTAAATCACGGCAGTTTTTCTTAAAGGTTTACTTCCTAAGATTGTAGAATTGGATTGTCCACTTTGTCTATAAAAAGCCAATAAAATGCTAACATTGGAGTCGGATAAAGAAAAAGGAATTAGGTCCGGAACTAGGAAACTGAATTTATAGTCGCACCCGTAGGTTATCCATGCGTTACTTATTATGTAATACTGATGCTTATAAGAGATATTTTTTTTTAGATTTATCGCGTATCCCGCATATACTAACCCTAGTATATGCGGGATACGGGGTAACACTAACAGCCTACACGGGTATAGGGGGCCTAGTGTTTAGGACACTAATTTCTCATTAAGACTCTTTTGTTCTCTCAGTGTGGCAATGAAAACATCAATATTTTCATTTCCTCGAGTGGGAATCGAATTCACAACCTGTTCTGTGTGATTTTGTCTTTTCCTGGTGAGTGCCGGAGCTTAACACCGTCTTTGATTTCTGTAGACCTTTATTTAATAAATATAGTATTTGTCATATTAAATCTGATACGTATTATATACGCTACATCTGTATCTATCGTTTATCATCGTACTGAAATAAAAAATGAACAAAATTGAGTTTATTAAATATTTTAAATTTTAAATGTCATTCCACACTTAAAAAAGAAAAAAAACTTGATATAGAAAACGTATAAATTCGCTAACTTAAGATTTTTATACATTGTCTAAAAAATTTATGTAAATTTATGTAACTTAATTTATACGTTGTAATTTCGATTCCCACTAGATGAAATGCAATATTTAATATTCTCATTTCCGCGGTCTGGTAATGGGGCAAAACTCGGCGTTGACTTCCGCCACTCAACACTCATTACCTCCGGAATCCATCGTAACACTAGGTTCCCAGGTTCCCTATGCCTACCCTGTTATATGCGTGAAATTAAAAAAAAACAGAATCAAGACTATCCACACTCCACATACAATTTAGACACATTAAGAAAAGCTACAAGCTCAAGAGGTATCGAACAAACTAATCTCGGGCACCTGCTGCTAGAAAAATGTTGCCTTCACACGCCAACAGTTTGACCTTTTAAGTTTAAAACTATTAAACAAACACATTACAACTAATAGAACGATTTTATAAGATTTTCTATTCAGATTTTTAAAATAAATAGTAATTTAACATGGCACTGAGGCATTGAGGCCGTCGTGGCTCAGGGGCACAAAGGTGCGACTGTAATGCGACGGTTGTGGGTTCCACCCCCACTAGAGGAAATGAAATATTTCCATTTCTTTGCTCTGGTGTCGAGGCAAAGAGCGGCGTTGCGTTCCGCCACTCAACACGTAATACCTCCCAAATTCAACGAAAAGTGGGGAACGGAGTGTCTTAACACTAGGTTCCCTCTGCCTACCCTGCTGTGTGCGTAAAGCAAAAAAAATATTGTATTTTTTATATTCGGTCATATTGAGGCCGAAGCTAATGCTACAACAGCCTTACTAAAATATCGAATTATTAAGCCTGTTTGTTTTACTTGGCACCAACTTCAAAATTATAAAATCCTTTTTTAAATTATTTTTGCTTAACAAAATCAAAGTAACGTTTCACATTATGTAAAATAATTTTTTACTTTTTAGATCGTTGTGTGATGTAAGTTTTTCTTTTTGTTAAAAAAAATATTTTTTTTATTTTTATAAGTGACTAGCGGCTCGCCCACGGCTTCGCCCGCTTAAAATACATGATTATTGATTTAATAAACAGATTTGATTCACAACAAAAATAACTTCTAATATGATTTTTTTACGACATTATCGTCAAATAATTTTTAATTGTTTTAAATAAAAAAATACGACCATTGTTGACATTTGATATTTATAAAATATACATAAAGCTAATTATTTATTACACGTATATATTTTTGTAATTTTATGTTCTTTTTACCTACATAATATACTCGGTTAAATGTGCTGATGTCAGTGAATAATTTAATTTACTCATTCAG